>RQTK01001003.1:85619-117115 GCA_003991915.1 Elysia chlorotica | reverse complement strand
AGAGAGAGAGAGAGAGAGAGAGAGAGAGAGAGAGAGGAGAGAGAGAGAGAGGGGGAGGGGGAACGAGAGAGAGAACTTGTGTTTGAGCTGTGAAAGAGAGGAATAAAGAAGGGATGTCGACAATGATCTTGAACTATTAATCTTTTTATTACATTAGATTCTATGTATAATTATCTGCAGAGTAGTTATGTGTCCTGGAAATAACTTAGAGCGCTTTTTGGTTAAAACACTTTGTAGTTTTCTGCATATCCTGGAGAAACTCCTGAGGGTATACTAATAGTGCTGTAAGTAATGATTTGAAGGCTAGATAACGCCTGGGCTCCACCTCTTGTTGGCTGACGTAATACACGTCTAACAGCCCAGTACATGTACCATCCTGTGGCGCCTCGTTAATCCAGTACTTCTGGTCATCAAGATATCTCACCTGGCGCCTCCATTTCAAATAGGTTAACTCAACAACGGAACTAGTGTCGTGCAAAATGAGAGCAGGTTTGAAATTAAAAAGAGCAAGGTGCGAAGAAAATGTAAGGCTCAGGAAAAAATGTATTGCCATGTCATAATTCTAAACTCTGTGATAAAGATTTCAACTGCAGTATTATAATAACAGGATAGTGACTTTAGACATTCTTTTTAGGCAAAATGTGAATTATTCTCACAGCCATGTCGAGTGACTATAAATAAAACTGATCCCAATGCCTGATTGTCTCAGGTAAGACCTGTCTACAACCATGAAGCAGCTTTGGCGCCTCCCAATTCAGTACTACTGGCCATACTAATAGCCCATCTACACTATGAAAACCCAGAATAGCTTTTAAATTAACATCTAGGGTTCGACGTTTGCTCGTTAAAATAAATATAGCCAGTGCCTTTTTACAAGGATAAGATTCTTTAAAGTATTTCTAATCATAAATCTTAGACCGGCCTCTCTTTAATTTAGATATCAAAACTCCTCCAGAATTATTACTTAGCTATAAATGATAGTAATGTAACAAAAAGTATAAGGCGTTCATAATGCAGATAGCATACCAAAGCGATTTGTCTTAGTGTATGTACGTGCATTTCTAAGCTCATTTGTTTTTGTTCTTCTTCTTCTATTTAAATTAAAGACGTGTTTGTATGTGGCATTCTAGCTGCTTTTTGTGTTGTTCTTGTTGTTTTAAATTTATGATAAAAAATATGTATTTTTTCACCATTAAACAAGAACAAAGACAAAATAACAGTAAATGTTTAAATCAAGACCATTAATATTTCTTAAAAACAAACGTGGCGATGATTATAATAGCATACCACAAATGGCAATGGGATCAAAGTTGGAGATAAAAAAAAACTGCTTATAAACGAAACAAAAGCCTGACTTTCGAGGGAAGACATAAATTGGACCAAAATTTCCGCTAAGACAAGGTTCCAGTATCCTCATACTAACTTATTTTGCTAAGTTTTTAGTATTAAGTTATTTAACAGTTATGAGAAATTATGTTTTTAAAAAGATTTACATCATTGTACTATTGTGAAGACGATGGGGCTGATATTATGATCTCTTTATTGTTTTGACACAAATTTTTGGCATCGAAACCTAGTTGACAGCTTGATTTTCTTATTAATGAAACAAACAAAACAAAACTCGCCTGTCAAATTCATATTAATATGTAACTTAAGAAATAACAAGATGAGAGAATGTCAAGAAATAATTCAAAATCGTATAGCAGTTTCCAATGTTATTATTTAAGTGATTGTGATAACATTGTGTATATTTATTCCTACATATACTTTTAAGGCCTCCTCCAAATCAAATTAATTTGTTATCAATACTACAGCAACAACAACAAAAAAACAACAAATGAAATACAATCGGTAAAATGTGTGAATTTCAAATGGTTGCAAACGAATAAATAAAAGAAAAAAATCGAAGCATTTGTAAATTTTAATTTACAGTTTCAAATCCAAACTTTAGTTTTGTTTTGCAAAAACAGGGGGAAAATTCTTGAACAAAATTGAAAGGGCTTCCTGTGTCTTTAAAGTATGGATGCAGTGAAATACATTCAAAGAATTTAATTTAAGGTGCATTATTTTTTTTTATGATAAACATAAACCAATAGTGTTGATTAAAAACTTGATCCTTCCTAATAGTATAAGAGTATGTCACAAATCATCAACAACATAGACATAAGAGTATGATGCATTACAAGTATTTATACTTATCAATGTACTGTTACTACTAGATACAATTACGTAAATAGTATTTCTACTAGTACAATTGCTTGCACTACTTTTAGTAGTAAATACATTTGAGTGAAACACATTTTCTGTTTGGCAAGAGTCACCAGATTTCAAAACTAGAATGCTGCATACAGTGTTACAAAATTTCTAAGATAAGAGAATCGAGCCAACAGAATAACACATCATCATAATTCACTGTACTATTATTTACATGTTATCTCTTTCTGTTCACTGAATTATAACTTATTTGCTTCCATTACTTCTTTCAAGTCTTTTTGTTCAGATTTTTTCATGATGTTTTTTGTTTAAAGGATATTCTTTATCCAATTTTTTCAGCACTCTCATGTTTTGTGATGAGAAGCACCTAGACTATACTGAAAGTTTACTTAAGAACAGTAAAGTCTTTAAATTGTCTTGCTAATTTACTATCAACTGCACTTTGATGAAATTTTCAAAGCAATCTGTATATCAAGTTTTATATCCTCACTATATTGTCAAGTGTCTATGAGAAGAGATATTGACATAACTGACTTATATGTACATATTGAAAATTATGCTATCAGATATTATTTTGTTGATTGATAACATAATTTTGCACAAGAAAATGTTCATTATCACAAGATTAGTAAGAGTTAAAATATTTCTAAACAAGGAAATTACTATGGCAGTTTTCTTAAATCATCATACTCCTTTTTCTTGTTGAAAATTCTTGATTCAAATTTATCCAAATCATCTTCAAGTAAGCACATCATAACTTGTTTCATAAGAATATCACAGTCAGCATAGACCCTGGCCCCAAGCTCATAGCCATTCTTGTCTTTTCCAATACACACTCTATCTCTCTTTGTAGGCTGTCTGAGGGTAAAATAAAAATTATTTTCTTGGGGGATAAAAGTATTGAAGATCATAGCTAGTGCAAGTGTTTTGCAATCGTCTGAGAGCATATAACCTCATTAAAAATTGTGATATTCTAAGACCAATTTAGCATGTTAGCTTTACAACAAAACAAAAACATTGAGCACAACACATTAATTTTGGTAAATAGTCATCCAGTTCTAGCAAAATGATAAATAAATTTTAAAAAGCCTCAGATGAAGGTAGTATAATTAATTTTTCAAATTATTTTTATATTTGATTTTTCTTTCAACCAGCTGATCTCCCTGTCATATATTTTGTCATAAAAAAAAAAAAAAGATAAGACTTGTCTGTCATATACATAGTTGTTCGAGTCAACAAGGAAAGGTCTTTGTACTGTTTAGAGACAGTTTCTAGCATAGTCATAACAAAAGATTAAAAAAAAGAAAATTTCAAATAAAGTTAAATTTAAAACAAAACATTAAGATCGATTTTCCTTCGACATTAGTATGACTATGACTTTTAAAGTTTCCTGATCCGGTTAATCTGATTGCAAAACATTTCTCTTACCTGTTGCATATAACTATTCGATGAGGCCGTTTTATCAGGTCAACAATTCCTGCAGCAGGGTTTACAGTCAGAGTTGTGCCTAAGCAAATCATCAAATCACATGCTCTCGCAGCTGTAAATGCTGTGTCCAAAATATTTTCCTCTAGGTGATCTTTAAAGTTGATGATTGTGTCTTTCAGGTATCCATTGCAGCTCTAAGAGGGAAAAAAAAAGGGAAAAAATATTTTTTGAACTTGAAACTAATAAAAAGTTAAACAAACTTTTTAAATCAGTGATCAAAATCATTTTAGCTTTTTTTCTGAACAAATGGACAAAAAGAGCTCTAAAAAGAATCAAAATTTAAATAAAATTTTCAAATGAATAACGTGGACACATTAAGATATTTTACGCATGTATTGTGTTGTGTGCTGTAGACGATCATATTTGTGTTCTTGCTCGATTAATTAAACTAAGAACAAAAATGAAGGACATAATTAGTAATATTACCTTTTTCTCACACTTGCGCCCTGTACGGTGACTTAATCCACATTTACGACACTTAAACATGAACTTTGGAGGAATCACATCAGTTTTTCCATGATCCTCTAGTTCCTCCAGATAAATGTCTGCTATGTCATCACAGACATAGAAAGATCGCTCATATCGTGCCCCACATTTCTCACAGCTTTCAATGAAAACGTTGCCATGAAGCTCAGAAATCTTTGATTGAGGGATACCTTGAAAACAGAATTTTTTAAAAAAAGGACGTACTTGTAACAGGTCATAATTTGAGCTCAAAGTAGTGTCTTATGTATTTTATTTTTTATTTCAACGACTGTTCTTACAAATTATGAGTGTACATTGTGGCAAACAAGGGAAGAACTCAAATTTGCTTTAAAATTTACACATCGAGCTCTTTTGTGTTATCACAAGTGCTTGGCTTCCCTATTATTCTATTTTATAATGAGCCCCAAAAAAGCAGAATGTTTTTGTTTTTTTAATAGAATGGCTCATATATGAAAAAAAATAAACAAATCATTTATCACATTACTTTTCTTCTATTTTCTACTGAGATTAATTGTTTTGAGAAAAAAGACATTTAAGCACGTTTTTCCAGAGATGTATGTCCAAAAAAGCAATTCTATATCAGTCATAATATCTTAACAGTGCCTTTGATTTTGTTTAAATCACATGTAAATTTAAAATCGTGATTCTAACTCACTAAAACAAGAATCTTACCAGATAAACGATGGAGCCCATCACAATTTTGGCTCACTACATGCTTCACATAATTTTCTTCTACCATCCATTGAATTGCTTCATGTGTAAATGTTGGTCTAAGGGCTTCATATTCAACTTCTTCCTCTGTTTCTTCTTCCTGATCAGGGTTTTTTGGTTCCTCAGGGATCTCTTTACTAAAGGTACTGGTGTCCCTAAAATGGTCTTCAAATGATGAAAAGAATATCAATCATTGAAAATTACATAAATTGTCCCCGAAAAATGTTTAACAATTAGTAAAAAGTCATTAGGTAAAGCTCTTGACATAAGATTAAAGCTTTTCCAAATATCTTTCGAGCAGCACTTCTCTATAAATTGACTTCTTCTAAAAACATGACAAACAGTAACATCCTTTTCGGTTTTAATCTTGATTTTTCGTAACTGAAGTTATCCTCAAATTCTTAAAACGAAAAAGAAACATTTGTAAAACTGTGCACTATGCCATACCAGACTGAAAGTAAAACAAAAGGTGGATTAACCCTTTTTTTTTACATCTTTGCATTTACTGTTCACATGTTGTTTATGTACTTACATCTTCTATTCTTTGAAGAGCTTTCACCATGATCATTTTGAGTATGCTGTAATGGTGCAGAATCTGATTTAATGGTGACTGCTTCACGATCCTGTTCAGTCCATTTGCCTTCTTTACCTCTGTAGTCTCCTAAACCAGCTGATGTGGATATACCAGCACCTGTGTGAAACAAATTATTTAACATTGTAAAAGACTATAAAGTCATGTTACTTATATATTTTTTATAAACAATTCTGATTATAAACAGTTCTACTCCTTCGACATAATAGGCTATGAAAATGGATTTGTAAAAAGCAGAGTGATACTTATTTACTAGGGTAAATTGTTCCATTGAATTGTTTTAAATATTGCATGATTTTTGTCTTTAAAATATCTTGTGATGAGCATTTGCCATGACGCGACAAGTACTTTCTCTTCTTTTCATTCCATAGATCAATTCCTCTACTATACTTGACTAGTAAGATCCATAAAATTTAGCTGATGCAGGATGGGCATATTTGGTATTGCCAAATTAATGAACTATTTTTTCTTTCATTCAATCATGCTTAATTATAAAATATGTAGAGGCCCACCTTTTTTTTTTTACCTGAGGCACATCTTTGCTATCATGTGATTCTTACAAAATGTGTCGTAAACTTTGTTTGCACATGAAGGGTAATTAAAATGGGTGCATCTTTTGATATTTTATATATTTAATAAATTTCTTTCCCTTTGTGTTAAAAAAAAAATTAACGCTAAAATTTGTAATTGATTTTTGCATGTGTTATACAAATATCTTGTAAAAAAATTTGTAAAGACAGTTTGAATATGTTTTTCTTTCATAAAGGACTTATTAAAAACTTTAAATTCATTAAAACATTTCCTGAAAATTAGCCTTTTACTCTGATAGATTTTATAAACTCTTAGTTTAATCCTCAAAAGAACTTACTGACCTGTGAAGACAACACAATGCTTAGATGACTTTATGAGTTTGGCAATACGTGCAGCAGCCTGAACTACTGACGCCATGGAATCGAAGATTTCAGCTGTCTCACTTGCTCCAAGTACCATCTCCTTATAACAAAAGGAATAATTTCTACTTAACAAAACATGATGCCCAATCTTGGATTCTTTCAATTAATAATCTTCCTCTTTTAAAAAAATTCTTCAGTTTCTATTGGTTGGGGTATTGTTTAAGATAATTGTGACAAAAGGTTTAGTAAGTTATTTTTTTTACATACCGTACTGTACTATTATATAAATCTTGTTTCAGAAACACCCATTCGATTTTACTCAATTTTAATCATATGGTTGGCAAAATGACACAACAATGTATTTACCTTCTCACATTCCATCTGTATTGATAGTGGCTCAAGACTTCTATCGAGTTGCATGGTTTTTCTTTTTCTTCTCTGTGATGCTAGAAGAACATGTTCCCAGCAGTCATAGTGGAAAATGGCTTCTCCATTTTCTTTCCAATTAACAGCCAAACAGTCTCTGAATTTATAAATTCCACCCTTTGGAAGTGCAGACTTCACTTCCACCCGCCTGCAACTTAAATCTAGTCCCGCATAGGAGCAAGTTTTGAGGCAACACTTCATTCTTGGTAAGATTTCTTGATAAGGAGGTTAAATACAAGAATATGATAAGAAAAGTTCCATAATAGGCCTATTGCCTAAGTTCATCAGGATTTGCTACTTTTGTAGACCTGCTAAAAGGTTAAAAATAACTTTTCATAGATTCCATGAATTCAGAAGTAGCAGTAATAAAAAAATATATGTTAATTTGTACAGCCTTGCTAATGTAAACAATAAAAGTAAGCTACACAGATTTCAATCTACCGGTACCATGATTTATCTTAAATAAAATTACTTTCAGTTGCTACACAGATTTCAATCTACCGTAATTTATCTTATGAATATTACTTTCAGTTGCTATATTTTAAAACATACAGAAAATTATGATCTTCTTTAGGACACGAATGTAGCCTACAAAAGTTCTAGATCTAGATTAAAAATAATACATTGTGGTCGTAATTGTTGTCTCATATTATATATAACGCAGCATGCCATCTGTATTAAAAAAGATTTAACTGTGTCAAAATAATAGAGACATTTACTCTGCTTACTAAGGTCTATTTCTATGAGTGACTCATTTTCTATTTTGGTCCACCCATAGCGCGTCAATCACCCGTGAATCTTGTTAAAGAGAGAAACCTAGTGATACTAGCCTCGGTGCATATCTAAATCATAACCATAAAATCAAAATAATTAATAGCACAAAATTCGACCAAGACCTAAATTTAGATCTAGATCTAGATCTAAATATTGATTATTATCTATAATACGATCTGCATCGTACTTTCAAGTCAAAGTGTAACCAATGTAAATAATTATCATTACTCCACCATTGTTTGGGTATGCCATAGCTTATAGCAGTTTTCTTGCACAGTTAATAGTATTTTTTATTTTGGTAGTGCTTTCGTGGGTAGACTTGTATGAATTTTTTTAAAAGAACAGCTGCTCAAAACTCCTTCGGAACTAAAAGAGAGTGTTCCTTGGCTTTTAAGCGTCTTAGAATATGTTCAGGTTATGGCTCCTCTTTGGGCTGGTGCAAAATAAATAGATATTAGATAGACCAATGGTGATCTTAGAATAATAGATTTAAAAAGTAGGTTTTCTGACTCTATTCTTATGGTTAGGGCCTATATAAGCTGGGGGTACTTGTTCATACGAACAGCTTGAATACAGTGGAATAGTATGTAGGACAATTCTATTTGAAAAAGGAACTTTTGAAAAATTAGATGTTGAATGCTCACTTCTATTGTAGTTCGTCCAAGCAAAACATAGTGAGCGCCTTGTACATAAGAGGTTCATCCTCATACACAAGATATTATGTTTCGTTCTATTTCGAACTCTTAAGTGTGGGAAGCAAAACACAGTTAAATCGTTGTAAAAATGGAACATCCACAGAGAGATTGAAAAGAATAATAATTATTATGTTTGAACCTCAGTACAATCACCCTGTTACCGAAGCAAGTCCTTCCGTAGGTACACGTGTACCCACCGAAGCACTTTTTTATTATTAATTTTCACTCGATCTAAAAGTAACTGCTAAATTCGACTTCACTGTGCACTGATTGTTATTACATGTAGTTGGTATTTTTTAAACATTGTTAAAGATGCTGCTAAATGCTGCTACGTAGCAAGAGCTGTAGTGCTTATTTTCATAGATTAGGCCTGCATTTTTCACAAAACAAGGAAAATTGCACCCTTTTTTTTATTTATTAGAAAGGCGATCTTTTTGAAATCATGCTTATTGCAATAGACTAAACGATTATTAATTTTTCATTTTTCATTGTCATAATAAACTTTGATGAATTCTGTCAGATTGTGTGCACACGTGTTTTTACTTACGCATAGGCCTACCACTGAAAGAACCATTTACTAAAATGTTTAAATTTTGTTTTTGTGATGTGTGGTCCGAAGGCCTCCATACATTTTCTGAACATCTAAAATTTAAGAATACTATCAAATACCTGTACATTATATAGGCTTAGTTATGGGATGAAATGTCGCACTTAGGCCTACCCCAATTTATTAACTGTCTACCCAAGTGTTATCCAAGTAACAACATAGGGGGATGATAGGCCGTAGCCTATGCTGTAATAGTTTAATCATTCAAAAAGCTACATAACTATTCATTTAAAATTCATTGATATAAAGTTTCCGTTTTTACTCATTGCAGCTTTAGTTTTAAACATAAAAAGCATTATATTTTAAAATTGAAATAATACTGGGCACGAATCGGCAAGTTTTTCCTGGTTTGCCCCTTAGCATACAACTCGTATTGTATAACACAACTCAGGGGCGTCAATATTAACACAAACTCCATTTACCGTACATTTAAATCAATAGGCCTACGTGGGATCCACCTTTTCCCCCCTTGCAGTCTTTCCCTTCAGTTATCACGTTCATTTTATTATACATGACTGTGTTGCTGACTCGTGTATTTCTTGTTTGTTTCGATTCAATAACTGAATAAGATGATATTTATCTTAAAGCGAGTTGATACAACTGAGGTAAAAATAAACAGCGTCTTGATATTAGCTTTTGTCTCAACAGGAAAAGTTTTTTATTTTTTGAGCTGTAATCGTATTAGATTCATACATTATCTTTTCTAATTTCAACCTATGCCCGGGCATTATGTCTACATCAATACTGTCACCTTCACCACGTATCTCAGTTTTGTTACTTGTAACACTGACTTAGATTGAAGTTCGACTTTTAAAATGAATCAATATTAGGACGATTATCTAGAATTCTATGCATTGCAAATTATATATATAGGCCTATATATAATATGTATATATATATATATATATATATATATATATATATTAGACCTAATTAAATGATTGTAATTTTAGATTTTTTGTCGTTCGAAATTTGGTCTATGCATGGCTGTCCATCGCAGTTAATAATAGTGTGCACATTTATTTCTCTATTTTCTATCTTTCGCTGTTGTCATTTCGAATCGCATTTATCCTCATCATCATCATTACCACTACCACCACCACCATCATCATAATCATTGCAATAATCATCATCATTATCACCGTAAACACAACCACTACCACCACTACCATGACGATCATCAGCATCTTCATAATCATTGTCATCACCAACACGTTCTCGTGTTTCTCTTCAGCTGCAACATGAACTGTACCAACGAAATCAATATTTTGTCGCTAAAATCAGAGCCAAGAGCAATATAATTATGTGTGACTCGGTTGATCAAATAATCTCACTGATCAAAAGAAAAACAAGACGAGATATTGGAACAAACGCACAGCCGATGCGCTATAATAATTATATCTGTAGCAGTGCCTCTCGTAAATGCATTTATAATATAATTATTTCAATACATTTATTTTTTAACAGTTTTAGACTTGAAATTTTTTATAAGAAGTTATTCTACTTTTTTGTTATTTTATTCTACTCTCAAATCGAATTTAGTCTGACGTAAAATGCAAGACAATCTTCATAGTAATCACGACATGACATTATTGCCATGATTGGCACGATGCGCTCTAAAGCAAATAAAGCATTATAAAGGGAGATAAGTCACACAACTTCGGTTAGCTTAGGTGAAAACTGACAAGGAACGTTCCTCTCAATTTTTTCTGAGTTTGACTCAGACTCTGATATTGATGGTATTGGTAAGCTTATAGATCTAGATCAAGTCTGTCTTCTTAATCTAGATGATATTTAGACTGTACCAACTGCTGTTAGACCCATTTAGATTCTAGATAATTTTAGATCTTATATTATTATCTAGAATCTAATCTAATCTTGATCTAGATCTAGATCTATAGTCTCTAAGTTACACTTACAGCCCAAAATTTATGACAATGTCCCAATCCAAAACTAGAATCCAAATCCTATTTAGAGAGATCTAAAATCTAGATTTATCTAGATATTCAAATCTAGATTTATCTAGATATTCAAAGTAGAAAGATCTAGCCTACAAATTAAATTTAGAATTCCGGTGGAGATCTAGATCTAGATCTAGATTAGATCTAGATTAGTTCCAGATCAATATTAGATTTATAATAAATTAGCCAATTTCCTTAGAAATATTCTCACACAGTACAGTTAATACCATGCCCTGCCTTTCCAGGTCTAACACATAGGCCTAGTAACAATTATGATACCGGTAGACACTGCACAGTTCTCTTTGAAAAATGAGCTTCCCACAATTGTGACAAAGTACTCACTGCGCTGCAGCACTCGTGAATGTCGATGATATCTAGATAGACATTGCGCATGTAGTGTATGCATAAATGGGAACGTAAGGGGTTGTGGAAGAGGCTTCGGGATGAAAAACTTGTAAAGACATCCATCTTGAAGTGCTATTGCTGTGAATCAGAATATGTTGTGGTCGACATACATATGGGGCTTGGAACTACTTACTTACTAATTACTTTACTTTAGCTGTTCGGCTGTGGTCAGGCTATTCGCCTATCAGCCGGTTATTGCTTTCGTCGCTGATCACCTCCTCCTCATTGTCTTCACACATGCTGCTTCTCTGAGTTGTACTTGTTGCTCGTGGTGGGGATTTGAACCAGTCAGAGGAAAGGCTGAACTTGTGCTGGCTCCATACTTTATCGAGTCTGTTCTTGAATGAGACTTATGAGTTCAAGGAGGTTGCTGTCACCACTTCATCAGGGAGAGAGTTCCAGGCATTTACAACTCTTACAGCGAAGAAGTTTTCTCTTACAGATGTCCTTGCTTAGTTCTTCTTCAGTTTTAAGCTGTGCCCCCTAGTGCCTGTTGGTTCTGCCCGGGGCAGCAAATCACCAACTGTGTTGTATGCTCCAGTGAGATATTTATAAATAGCACTCTATCATGTCCCCCCTCGCACGTCTATAGTACAATGAGGGGAGCTGCAGAATTTTCAGCCTTTTTTCATAGTCCATGTTTCTCAGTTCAGGGATCATCCTCGACATTCTACGTTGGACTGACTCCAATTGTTCCTCGTCTCCTTGGAACTAGAGTTTGAACCTTTGATTTTTCAATCTACTGTAAGATCTCCAAAACGACAGTGTGGGATTTATTTTAAAACTAAGACAGCATTACTATTCCTCTTGTTGTCTTCAAGACTCAAGTCATATATATCATGGTAAAGACAAAATTTTATACTTGATAGTTGGGTGATGTATGAGTTTTTCTTATTTTTGTTTTGTTTAATTTTTTCTTTTCTTTTTTTCTTTTTTACTGAATAGTTTCCATTTATTACATTTTACTTTTCTCACTGAAAAAAGAGTGAGGTTCACAAATAAAGGGTTGTGGGTCACATCTCTGCCTTTATATAGAGCTTACACCTCTGACTCATTTAACTACATGTAACTTGTTTATTTTCAATACACGTAGTATGTTTCGTTGAAGAATTTAGAAATTAAGAAACACAGCTACATATAAAGTGTGCATAGACTGAGCAGCCTAAAAACAAATGTGGATAATGCCGGCGATCTATAGGCCAAATAAAATCTATAGTAATCGAACATATATATATGGCCCTGAAAAACTCAACCAAAAAAAAGTCGCAAAACAGGCAGCCAAGCCAATATATGACAAAATTAGTCAAAAGATGTGTACTGGTCCACATGCTGCGTTGGTTATACTGACTTGCTCATGGCTTTAACAAACCTAACATCCAATGAGCTACTATGTGTACATTGAAAGTAAAGAAGGTACAGTTTGTTGAGGCCTATGTGTATTGTAGTACTTAACAAGGCAAAGATATTATTATAATGACCCCTGGTGTCCTTTTGTGGACCTACCTAGGACTCTTCTAACTCTCAGAAAAGTGTTGTATGGAAGCAAAAATCATATGGAAATTTGAAAATGAAACTTAAAAAAACAAAACAAAATAAGAAACTCATAGTCAACTATCAATTAAGCACTTTGTCTTTAGTGGAAGATCACTTTATGCCAGCATGCACTGTCTGCCTAATGTGCGCTCTATTCCGTTTGCTCTAAGAACCTTTGAGCGACTGTCTTTCACTGCATATCCCCAAAGTTGTCATTTAATCTTTGAGCGATCAATCTATGTTCCCAGGAACTTACAGTCTTACCAGTACTATAAATGCACTGCACTACTCAGAAAGGGGATACAACGCTTTCTAAATTGTGCTGAGCTTATGTCTATTACCCCTTGTTCCCATCACTGTACTGTAGTTGCTCTGTGTCTATCACTGATGTGAGTGCTGCAGTGTAGATTCAATTGTAAGGAAGTTCAGCTTCCTCAAAGCAAACTGCTCAGTGTCTACTTATGCCCCCCAAAAAAATAAAAATCCAAACAACCAATATTCAAAACCTAGATTAGAATATCTAGTTCTAGATCTAGACTAAAGGCTGAAAAGCTGGTTGGTTTGAAGACCCTAATTTGTGACAGCCTGAGCCAGATTTGCCTGTAGTGTGAAGCACATAAACTTGTCAGACTTTAAGAAATCTGGGGTCCCACCATATTTTCCTTCTAAGGGAAGCTAGAAGACACTTCTAAAACATTTTTAAAAGAGACTTTGAGCGAATTGGCAAGAGCGGTTCTCTACTGGCTGTAGCAATGTGTAGATGACTTTGGAGAAGTTCTAGGAAAAGTAAAATTAGATCTAGGGGAATTAATTTTTTAATTGTAAGCTAGTAAACGATCATTTTTGATCGTTATAAATCTTGTTGACTCATGAATGATTTCCTTTTGCATTTCAGAACCACAGTGGAGTTTCACACGATTGAGAGGAGCAAATTTTAATAAAAAATGAATTGCGTTCCAAGATATATAAGAAGAAAACGATTTACATATATTTTTCTTTTTTGTGCTCTTCTTCTGTTGTTGTATATCGGACAATATTTAGGCTTCTTGGATATCTTTTTAGGCGTCCAGTATGAAAATTCTGAGCGATATACAAGATTTGATAATTATAGAAAATCTGAGCCTTACAGAACAGGGCCAGGAGAAAAGGGAATGCCAATTTATCTTGAAGGAGAGGAAAAAGAATTGGCTGACAGTCTGAAGGAAAAAGAGGCTTTTAATCGGATTGCAAGTGACAAAATAGCACTGGATAGATCTCTGAAAGATGTCAGGGACAAAAGGTAATTTATTGACAAGGATTTATAGAAATAATGTTTGAATAAATCTTTTTCCTGTTGGAGATTATAGAGAAAGTTCATAACGCAGCAAATATCTCACTTTAGAAGTCAATGTAGATTACCTTTGCCTAAGTATACTGTAGATTATAAAGCAGAATGGAAGCAAGCTGAGCTTGGTTAGTGTCGAAACATAGTTGCTTTTTTTCCCCAGAGCTCCCCCCTAGAACCATCCCATATGGAGAAAAAGAAAAAAAAACTTTTTAGAAGGATTAGGTTCCAAGGGCAAGCTCAGAAGGATACTAGCCTGCATATAGTAATAAAATTATTAGTTATCAAATGCATACATAAAATTAATTTGAGGTAAAGTTTAGTTTCCCCAGGTTTTTTGAAAAATCTTATCAAACGTGGCAGCATTAACTGAGATCCAAGCTGCAGAGATGGAAGCTTTTTAGACATATAGATCAATCATCTCAGTTGAATTTATGTTCATTGCAAAATAAACTGCATTAAAAATATTGTTATCCATAGGCATTGGAATATATATGGCGACAAGTAGGAAAATATATCTCACTAACTTATGAATACCTTTAACCCTACAGGTTTGATGCTTTTTTAAACTTTTGTTGAACTGAGTAGAAATCTATTAAAAAAATTTTAAACTTTCCAATTAACTTTGCTAGGCATAATTAGCTTTAGACCTTTAGTAAAGCATGGTGTGTATTACTATTACTATGGTGGGAATGGAAAGACAAGAATTTAATGATTAATTTCAAAGGAATGTAAGTGCTTGAGGAGTCTTGAGTCTACTCATGAATTGATCCTCAATTATACTTCTTTTCATTTTAGGACTTTTTAAACTCTTTTTATTTTATTTACCAAAAAAAAAAAGCAAGTGTACAAATATTTGGCATGGCCTCTTTAATTTAATAACAACAACAAAAAAAACCTTTTTTAACAGGTGCCTTGATATTGTGTATCCAAAAGTGCTTCCAAAGGCTAGTGTTATCATCATCTTCCACAATGAGGCATGGTCTCCTTTATTAAGAACAGCCCATAGTGTTGTCAATAGATCTCCACCCCAGTTTCTGCACGAAGTTATCTTACTCGACGATTTTTCTGACAAAGGTGAGATAATTTAATAAAACAAATATCAAATTTTGTTCTTAAATCAGCAACAGAAATATTTAATTAGTTTTAAACCTAGGATTATGATTATTTTGCTTCTTGTTAATTTTGACATTAATTTGTGTCCTATATTTAACTACAAATCAATTTGCATATTATAGCACCTTAACTTACCTTTCAAGTCCATTGTTTAGACAATGCATAGGCATTATCTTTCTTTTTCACCACTCCAGAGAAATTTGTGTATGATCTTTCAATTATGGAATGCTGAAAAGTATGTATGCAAATTGGATTAGAGACTCCTTATTTAAGGGGAAGGGCAGGTCCTGAAAGTGATTTTCTTTACTATCCACTTCAGCTAGTCTTAACTGCAACCATTAAAATCAGCACATTCGATAATGTAGGAAACAATGTAATTTTTGAAATAATGACACATGGTTGACATGGTGAGGTCACCATATTGAATTTTGGTTACTTGATCAGTGAATTTCTCTTGTCCTACATTCTTTATCAAATGACTTGAAACTTGGCAGACATGTGCAGCCACTGTATCTAAACTATATAGTAGAGTGGATTTTGGCCATTTGAAATAGATTTTTACTTTACTATAATTATAGTGACCAAGGAAAAACACTCATTTTTCTTGACAAAATCTCAGATTTCTAAAAGACTAAACCAAAATTCAAAAAAGCCACTATCATATTATTTATCATATGAAGCACCAACACCATAGGGATTTTCAAAGCAATCGATCAATTGGTGTTGGAGGAGATAGATTTTTAGTGTGAGAAAATCGCATTTGAAAAACATATAAAAAAAACTAAAAAATTGAAAAAAAAAAAGACCCAAAATAAAAAATAAGTCATTCCAAAGTATATGCTGGTTACCTCTCATCAAACTCGTTCTCTCTGCTTGCTTTGACAAATAAAATTAGTAATCCAGCTTAAAAATAATCAAAATAGCTGGATTTAAAAAAATCAGAATTTATAATGAAAAAAACAACAACTTCAAAACACTAGCTTTGTGGTCCCTATGTTCACACAAATGGATGAACTGACTGCAGAAACTAAAATAGGAAGTCCATTATCAAACACCTTGCTGTTCATTTCAGTAATGGCTGTTTTTGTTTTTTTTTCTTCTTTTTATCATATTGCAAATATTTTTAGTCTGTGCATTAATCACATTTTTCTTTTATTGTATATATAATAGTTTGTGATGGTTGCAAATACTGATTGAGAAAAGGCTATGAAGATGCACAGGAAATCTCCACTGCTTAACCCTTTGTGTAAAACTAAAATTGCTCTGTGATGCTCTTATTATCTGCAGATTTTTTAAGAACAGATTTAGAAAACTACATTATCAAGACATGGCCGGATGGAATTGTTCGCCTGGTTCGCACTAAAGAACGCTCAGGTTTAATCAGGGCAAAAATTGCAGGAGCAAAGGCAGCAGAGGGAGAGGTGCTCATTTTCCTAGACTCTCATTGTGAAGCGAATGCAGGATGGTAAATCATTTTAATTTACACTTTCAAGTATATTCTGAAAAACAAAATAAATGTTATTTATAAGTAGTGTATGATGGTTTTATAACTGTTTGTATGTTTTTCAGGTTTTATGTGATCTGCTTGGCATAACAATTGGAAATCTAATCAAATTAAAAGAGGATTCGGTTAAACTAAAATTTTACTTATAAATAAGTTGCTAAAATCTTCACTGTATACAAAAAGATATGCAGCTTTTTCTCTATACCTGAAGAAAAAAAAGTATAACTGCATTTATATAAATCTAACATGGCTGATCTTGTTTGGTATCTGTAGGCTTGGCCCACATTTACTTAATAAGTTGCAGACCTCATTTTAACAGCTCTTCATCTGCTTTGATTCCAAAGATTTAGTAAGATTTAGACTACTTACTGTCTTTGTGAATCTTAAAATTAGACCTGCTTGTCTGAGGCTTGCTTTATGGATCCTAGATGTCTTGGTATTACCATCCAGATTTGATCCTAATGGATGCAAATGCATCTTATGTAAATTAAAAGAAAGCATTTTTGTTGGGTTGACAAACAAATGTCTTAAACATCTCATGCATTTTAATTGATAATCATGAATTGGAAGTTACCCTATCTGGTTTCCATAATAGCCCTTCATTTATGAAGCGTTACAAAGGGACTATCAAACAGTCTCAAACAGCAAGCAATGCTGTTCACTACCTTAGAATGGCTAGTCATTTCACTAACAAAACGAGGAGGCAGCTGACGCACTAACAAAGTACTCGGTAGTTACGTTGATATTGTTAGCATTGTTGGCAGGGAATGGACAGATGCCATGTTTTCTTTTTCATCATTGTTGTGATTCAGTAATGCCCATTTTTATAAGTTCGAATCCTCTTAGTTCAAAATTTTTACCTGTTTTCAAACAATGAAAATGATGAGGTTTCCACTTTGTAGAAAAGATTACATGATTTGACTAACTTAATGTCTGGATATCTGTTATTAGATTAATTAGTTTTAACCTTTAATGCTGTTTGTGTTTTCAGGTTTTTTTTTATAAGATTTTTAGTATAAATACAAATGTTGCCTTGCCTTGCTTCGATTGTGATCCAAGATTTTCCCTACAGGTTAGAGCCTCTGCTCAACAGAATACATGAAGATCGCACAGCAGTGCTTTGTCCAGAGATAGACTTAATTGACAAGGATACACTGCATTATACAGGAACAGGAAGTTTCAATGTAGGAGGATTTTGGTGGAGTTTGCATTTTTCTTGGCGTCCAATTCCTCTTCATGAGAGCAACCGTCGCAAGTCAGAGACTGATCCTATTAGGTAAATCGAGGCATATTATGACTGCTGAAAACCTTCTACTGCATATTTAAGATATATATGGATTATTTTACTTATAAACTCAACTTCGTAGCAAACAAAAAAATGTAAGTGAAAGAAAGGTTAACTCCTAACTTTTATCAAACAGTCAGCTGAAATCATCAGTCTGACCTTTGTATCAAACAGAGGCAACCTGGAATGGAAAATCAATGGTGAAACAAGGCAGGGCAAGGCAAGGCAACACTACCTCTCTTCATTTTCTCCCACATTATGTCGAACTATCATTTATTTTTAAATTCATTTCATTGCATTACCAAAAACATGGCTGTACTATAAGGCTTGAGCCCCTAGTCAGCCGCATAGCAGAGGACCGTAAAAGTGTCCTGTGTCCCATAATTGATGCTATAGATGACAACACTCTGGAGTACTCAGGCAATGGGGGATATCAAATAGGAGGTTTTTCATGGAGCCTTCACTTCACATGGCAGGATGGCTCTCCAAGGCCTCCTCACAGTTCTCATTATATCCTTCCCATTAGGTGAGCAGGATGTGTCATTACATTTCATAACGTGTTAGAATTGTAAATTGAAATCCATATTCCAGAAACTATTATCAAATTATCCCAAGAGGAGTGTTTTATGTGATTTCTCTTGAATACACGAGGGCAGGCTGATTAATAAGGGCCGTTTCAACATAGTCATCATCGCGTTCAATACAGAGGCGCCAGCGTTGTACAAGTTTTCGCATTCCGTCGGCGAAAGATTCTGATGTCTGGGATCGGCACCAAGAGCGAACATCCGCCTCAACTTCTGCATCGGTTTCATAGTGATTTCCTTTGAGATGTTTTTTCAGCAAAGGAATTAAGAAAAAGTCAGACGGGGCCAAATCAGGACTGTATGGCGGATGTGGTGTGGTAGGAAGTTCCAACTGCTGTAAAGCGCACTGGGTTTGGCGACTGGTGTGTGGCCGAGCATTATCGTGCTGGGTGACAACGTCCTTGACTTTGTCCTGTCGAACCCGTCTGAGTTTGCTTCTGTAGTCCTTCAAATAAAAAAGTTATTTAAAAACGGCCCTTATTTATCAGCCTGCCCTCGTATTTCTTTTCTAAATCTGGTCAAGTACCAATTCCAATTTTTTGCAGGGTAAACCAAAAAATTGGAAACTTATTAACAGGTTGCCTTCAGTTTCAAATAGAGAAAGTTTATATATGAAAAAAAAAGCGTAATAAAACTTAAAACATAAAAAACTGCCGTAACTTCTTTATATCTCATAAAGTTTGACTTTGTGTATCAATACCAGTACAACCTCGTTTTAAGGAATCCTAGATCTGGATATTTTCTGTTATAATTTCATGACATTAATTTCACAAGGTTAGTGTTTGAATTTTGACAAATCTTTTATAGTCTTGACACAAATTGTCTTTGTTTTTGATGGATTGCAAGATTGAGTTTTAGTTTATTTATGGCTTCTATTCTGTTCTTAATCTTATATTTTATATGTACTGTAAAAAGTAATTTTGTCGGCACCAATATATTAGCACAGAATTCAATTAAGCTTTTTCAAAAAGTATGGCATACAAACATCATTTACTATTATCAACTTAGTCTAGACACCGGAATTTAACAGTAGTGTTGTTTGAGGTGTACAGAATTTTTTTTTTTTTTATAGTTTATATCATTTGGTCTTCAAGTTATTTATTTTGTTTTTATTTAAATTTTATATGCAAGAACTCAACTTGTAGTATCTGCTACAGATTCTTATATTTATGTCCTCATAGTCATATGTACAGCATTTTCAAATAAAATTATTTTTATTTTCTACAGATCGCCTACAATGGCTGGTGGCTTATTAGCGGTGGATAGGAAATTCTTTTTTGAAATTGGAGCTTATGATCCGGGCATGGATGTTTGGGGTGGAGAAAATTTAGAGCTTTCCTTCAGGGTAATTTTAAAATTGTGGGAAATAATGGCTAAAGCTTTTCAAGTTTAATTAGAAAAGTAAATAATCCATCCGAAAAATCAAGTTATATGACTTTAAAAGGTGGAACATGCTGCATGACCAAAATTGTTAAACAAAGTTGAAATACAATTATTCAGCATTACAAAAATTAACATGATTATTAGACCAACAGTCAAAGACTTCAATATCTTCAAACTCTTTAAAAAAAAATTTAGCCATGTTTCACTGTGCAAGTCCAAAAAAATGAGACATGTTTGCTTGTTTTAGCATTGTGAAATCTGTGGTATTACTTTTATAGTGCTTATATCATTTTTTCCCATCTTATTGAAAAAAAAAAAGTCTACATTTTGATAACATTGATAATTATAGCAGTTTCTTCTTCTTCCTTTTTTTTTTTTTCCTAAGTGGATTATTATGTAAAATGAACCTAAAGTTTTTATTAGAATGCCCATTATATATTTTATTTTTTTATTGCAGACTTGGATGTGTGGAGGAAAATTGGAATTTATTCCTTGCTCTAGAGTTGGTCATATATTCAGATCTAGCCATCCATATACTTTCCCAGGTAATATGGAAAAATATTTCTTTATTTGAAGATTCAATATCATAAAGGGTTAACACAGAGTAGACACCCTCTTTTGTCGCTCTTTGTTTACACTAAAAAGGAAAACAATACATTAAACAAATATTTGCTTGCTTTCCAACCAATTCAAATGGTAAAGATTTTGTGAACTTAAGCAAATTTTCTGTCGTCAGAATACAGCTGATAGACGATGACACTAATCATCAGAATTTCTTGTGTTATTTCAACAAAATAAAAAATCCAGCGTGAGAAACCATTAATGAGTTATTATTTTTTTCCATAGGTAATAAAGACACCCATGGAATAAACTCCATGCGGCTTGCAGAGGTGTGGATGGATGATTACAAGAGGCTGTTTTATGCACACAGAAAGGATTTGCTGGTAGAACATTTTTGTTTTCCTATAAAGAAAATTCAACAGTTAAAAGGTCTTAGACTTAAGATCCACAAAGAAAAATAAGTTTGTCTGAAATAAAGTTAATTTCCCTTCAATTCATAGACCCTTGTAAATTTATACGGTGTGGCGCGAGTATTAGAAAGAGAGAAGTATTGGCCTCATCAAGATGAGATCTTTATAAGGTGCCTGGCTGTGTATATTCATCCAACTATTCAGTTGAAAAGAAAATAACCTGCATGATCGCTTTGTACAAAATGCATAATTTTAATGACATGTTTATTTGCATCAATTTGACATAACTCACATTTTTCTTTCCTGCTTATTTTCCTTCACCAATTTGCATCAATTTTGACATGACTCACATTTTTCTTTCTACTTATTTTCCTCCATTTAAAGTCAAATTGCGCTTTAAAGATAAAAGGAACTTTAAGTGGCTTTGGGATATCCACAAATGATTCCTTTGTATTTCGTTTTCAACTATAATTTCTTGTTTACCCAAGAATAATAATTCTATAAAAAATGCATAGTCCTCAAATATTTTGTTTTCTGGAATACATTTTTTGTCCATTTTCTTGGTTCTTTATGATTTTATTTTTTTGCCTACCTGCTTTCAAGGCCCAAGACTATGGTGACATATCTGAGAGGAAGTTGTTGAGGCAGCGTTTGCAGTGCAAAAGTTTCAAGTGGTACTTAGACAATGTGTATCCTGAAAAATTCATTCCTGATGAAGATGTCAAAGCTTGGGGAATGGTGAGCATAAAGTTATATACTTAAGAAAATCAGCATGCAAGGAATTCAAATTTCAATCCTGCATGGCTTTTCTCACCAAAACTAAAGGTACATTATGTATTCTGAAATTTTTTTTTATTGTTATTGTGATTGGAAGTTAATGAGATTCCATTTCACTGCTTTCTATTCAATAACATAACATAAACTTTTTTGTGTCAACATGCGTTAGACATGCGACTGCACCTTCAGTTATCTCAAATTAAAAAAAAAAAATACAGAGCTGCCAACTCTTATGATTTGGCGTATTTTCATATGCTTTTTCTCCTCAATATGTTTTCTACCGAAAAATACAACTTTCCCATCACACCTGATGTTTTTCGCACTAAACATTTTTTTAGCAAAGGTCTCACTTATGCCATAATTTTAGCCCTGTGACATTATATGCCCTACAAGACTTGTGTTTTTTGTTTTGTTTTTTCTTTTCCAGATAAGGAACCCAGCTTCTGGCATCTGCTTAGACACTCTTCAGAAAGATGAAAAATCAATATTTGACATGGGCATGTTCAGCTGTCAAAGTGGGGGCAGTGCTAGTCAGGTGAGCACTTCATTTAGTATGATGTATTTTTTTCTCTCTTTGTGTGAAATGACATTTTTTTTCTGGTATAACTATAAAAAGTGCCCTGAAGTGTCATCATAAATTTGTTTGAGTCATTAACATTAAATATTTCACAGTTTTTTTTTCTTCATACTTCTCTTCATTATTATTATTGAACTATATCCTATCCTTTAATACCTGAACCTCCTTCTCCTTATCAATTTGCAACTTATTTATTGTCCATCTCCTTTTTATTTTGACCCGCTCTTCTTCCATTCTGCACTCTCATTAAAAAAAATTATTTCTATAAAAATCTTAAAGTCCCCTAAGCCTAACCTTTCAAATTAAAACTTCTAGTAGTAAATTGGTATATGTTATTATAAGAAATTGATTGCTAACTAAGTGAAGCTTACTTTTTCTACAAATCTTCTAAGGTGATAAGTTTAAGCAACAAAGACCAGCTTAGGAGGGAAGAGGCATGCCTTGATGCTTCAGGAGGAG
Source organism: Elysia chlorotica (assembly GCA_003991915.1). Classification (NCBI taxonomy): domain Eukaryota; kingdom Metazoa; phylum Mollusca; class Gastropoda; family Plakobranchidae; genus Elysia; species Elysia chlorotica. The sequence goes on along the minus strand of RQTK01001003.1, from coordinate 94,350 downwards.
AGGGCTCGCACATATCTTTGAGACCATGCAGTGAGGCTGCAAGCATGACCTGGGTACATTTTAAGGTAAATATCAAACACAAATACTGGTCTGTTATTTGATTACCAGAATTTAAAAAAATTATTTAGTGGAATTTAAAAAAAACGTACAATGTTCAAATTGAAAAAGATATATTGGCTGCTTCAAGGTGTGTACTTTTACCTTAAAGCACTCATTAGTTTTGCTTCTTTTTTCATAATTACATTTCCTTACAATTAAAAAAAAGAAACCAACCACGAAAGCAAAGCTACACAAAAATTTGACATAAAATTTAGTTTATTGATTTATAGCTTTCCTTTCTCAAGTGCTTCTTAAGAGACATTGGTTTCAATACTCTTGGTAAATGAATCCCTGATTTGTGACGTTTCTCTGTGATTTTAAGTAAATGTTTTAAATTGCAGCCTGTTGTCAGAACAGTACTAGGTTCTGTCCCTCTTCCTAAACATATGATGTATGTTTCCAAGTCTCTCTTACCTTGAACTCTCCTATGACATTCAAATTTTTTTGGTAACTTCTTACATGAAGCCATTTTTAAAAATCTTTTTTTTTGGGAAATTAGATTTGACTAAATTCTTTAATCTGAGAATGATCAATCAAAACTTCAAACAAAAGTTTTAACTCTTTTCCATAACAATGAAATTCTTATCTGAACATCGGGTTATGGGAAAGTAGGACAAGAGTATATATTTTTACTACTTTACTTCTATCGCAGACCAATGGAACAATAGTGAACAAGTTCACTCGCAAATGCTTGGATGTTGGGGAAGGGAAAAGTGGCGGTTATCCTGTGATCAAAGGATGCAATGGTGGTGATTCCCAAATATGGACAATACAACATTACATCAATTTATGATGCAGCTCTGAAAACATGTTATACTTGTTTATGTTGCTATTTATTACATTTGTCCCATGTTCAATATATTTTTTTAATTATCTCAGAAAGGGTCTTTTTCAATATTAACTTAACTAAATGGTGCTGAATTTTGACAGGATGCCCTTTGAAACGAGAAAAATGAAAAATTGTAATATTGTGTAATGTTCCATTTTTCAGAATTTTTTTGCTTTTTGGTTGGCTCATTTACTTACTTGAATGAAAAAACTTTTTTTTTTTATTTTCCTGGGCAAAATTTTCTTTCCTTATCAATAGAGGATATTACCTTTTTGGTGATATGTTTTTATTATACCCTTTGAGACGAGAAAGAAAGTTTTAATTTTGACACTGCAGAATGTTTCTATTTTAACTCAAGATTATCTGGTGAGATCTTTCTTAAATTTGAAGTTTGAATGTTAAGCATGTTGTTCACATATTTCAGGGAAAAAATTTTGCTTGAATACAATAGCTTATTTTATATTTCTAGCCTTGTTCTATTAAGAAAGCTATTAATTTTCCCAATATTTAATTTTTCAAAGTAAAACTGACTATGCAATAGTTGTGTGAGGAAATGATGATTTCTTTTATTGGTATTTACCTTTTTTTTCTTCATAATGGAAGTGAGTAAAAAACAAAAAATTCAAATTTTTTTTTTCTAGGTTTGTCTTCAATTAGTGTTGTAGTTTTCCTTCTTTTTTTCTCTCTCCATCTCTGCATTGCAATTTTAGACTACATGAATGTAATAACATATTTTCAGAAGAAAAAAAAGTTGACCTCTATTGTTATGTTTATCATTGTTTTAGTATCTCGCAAATTTGAGTTAAAAAAAAGCATCTGTAGTTATGGGAAGAATACAATTTTACATGAAATTTTGCTTTGCCCTTTTTTATTGCTATCATATGCAAATCAGTGATGTGAGCTTTATACTTAAATCTGCTTCAACCTTTTTAGAAATCTTTCATATTACCTGAAAATGACTTCAAGGTGACACCTTGTGTTGTTCCTATTTATTTACTGCTTGTTAAATGGACAAGATACAACACAGAATTTATTTGGTTGTGTACTTTTTGCCCTCAAATTGCTGACTTCAACTAATATAAAGGACTGTTTTGTCTTTTAAGTTTTAAGTTTGTCTTCAACAAAGAAAATAAGATAATGATCTAAAGATCAGGAAGTTAAATATTACAAATGTAGCATCTTAAGCACACAAAAACAAAGAAAATTGAGATGCCAGAAATTATTTTAGTGATTACGTCATCTGTAGCCTTTATACTAAAACAAGAACAAGTAAGACAAGAAAAGACTTTGCTTCAATCTCATAAGATATTGCCTAAGAACTTGCCTTTTTATTAGATTTCATTATTCTGACCATTATCATTGATAATCACAAATATATTCTGTATTTATTACAGTCACTTGTTTAAAGTGTATAGATTTCTTCATGATCTTGCTTTATTATTATTTTTGGCAAGAAAGGACTTGTTTTACATAAATAATGTTAGTTCATTTTATTTTTATTTTATAACCATGCTTTTACATAAATAACATTACTTCATTTTATTTTTATTTTGTAACCATGTTTTCTCTATCTGCGTGCCCTGTGATAGATAGAAGGTAAAAAAAGTGTTTAGAAATATTTCACAATTATTTCCAAGATGATTTATAATCGGCATAATTCTGTATTTTTGTATTTTAAATGATGTGCATTAGCTTGATATTTTTACCATAAGCCATTGAAACAAGACATATTGAAACTCTTATGAAACAAATTTCTGAATACCAAGCTCCTCTAACTGCACAAACCTTGTAGGCTGTTACATTCTTTAACTTTTTTCTACCTTTAAAAAAAATAATATGTTGTGCAGGAATTGGCTAGAATTTGTAAGATACATTTTTCCAGTTAAATAAAAGGAACAAAAGAAATTGTATGTATGTATGTAGGGCCTATGTATGTATGTGTTTTTTATATATGTACCGGTGTAGGAACACACTATAGCACATTTTTCAAATGTTAATCTTCAGCATACACATTTCTATGAAAAAAATGAAGATGATGCTAAAATGATATATGGTAGGGATATTCTTTAAACCTGCATGCAAACTAAATGCATCAAATATTTGCATTAGTCTCCTTGGAAATCATGTTACCTTTTTTGTGATAAAAATCATACTATTCATTTCCTTGTGTCTATAATTTGTATTGTTACCAAACTGACCCAATTAGTCAGATGTAGTATTTTGAATATATTGATGAAAAACAACTCTTTAACTTGCTGTTTAAATATCATGCTGAAGGGAAAATTTACACATCCAGAAGAAAATTAAAAAAGGCATTGCTTTCCAGTAGGATATAAGCATCATGTGACTTATTTGGACTTGGTGTAAAACACCTTGTAAATTTGCGATTTATAGTTGATTTATATATCAAATATTTTCATTATGGAGCGGAAAGGTTTTTTTTTTTATGGGTCTCTTTCTTCTCAACTTTACTTTCTATGTGCTTTATAACCGGAATAAATGAATTGGTATGAATCGATTGTAAAAAAGTTATCTAAATTTAACAGGCAATACATTTTTGTTTTTACAAATGGCAGCTCATATGTTGATGATCATATCAGTATTTCCTTAAAATGATGCTATAAAATATTACAGATAATTTGTTAACAGAGACATAAGCAACCCATATGCACAAAAGCAAATGAAGAAAACTGGCTGTAATTTTCATCTTTTTCCAGTCTATAGTATAAAATGTGTTCCCTTTTCAATTATTAATACACTATCAAAGACTTTTGTCAATATACTCAACAGTTGTCCAGAATGAGAGAGGACAAGCATTCAATATTGAACTTGGGATATTATTTTACTAGTTTCTTAGAAAATTAAACCAGCATAAAGATAAAACTTTTCATAGTTTGAGATAGGATGGTTAAAAATTTTTTTTTTCTGGGGAAAGACTGTTAGAAAAAAAGCAAAGTCATAGATAGTAATTATTAGTAATTTCTAATTTTTTCCGTTTTGAAATGGAAAGTTCTTAATAATCAAATTTCATCCAAATTATTAATTAATCTGTGAAAAAGGAAATATAATGAACTATGATTTGTTGATTTCAGAAGCAAAATTTAAACTTGCATATGTTTTGTTTAGATTTTGTATTTTTTCTTGGAATGTTAAAATATGCCACCTCAAGAAAAACTGATTTCTATGAAGTGAAGTGATTAACATTCTTCTTTCCTATCATTAAATAGATCTATTGCTTGTACTGCTGCTCATATTTTATGAATCATTTTTTTTCCAACAATAAATCGATGTAAATGATGGATGCAAACATAGTTAACAGCATCAGTGATAAAAACAAAATTTGCACTATAATTTGCCTCTTTCCCTCTTCCATCAAAGGATCTGATGTTTTGTTAAGTTGTCTCCATTTTAACTTCTTTCTGTCCCCCACCCCCCCTCCCCCAAACAATTGAATAATATAAACTGCTTTCACACACACTCATCCTGTTGAGTATATGACACCTTTTATTATTTGGCTGACTCTTTTCCTGGGCCTGAGTTTCAAAAAAAAAAAAATTGCATTTGATTGCTATGAGAAAGTTGACTCTGGTATCCTGACTAAAAGTTATTTCTGATACAGTTTGTATTTAACTTTAGAGCTCATCTTTTGCTGATCAGGCCTGTCTGTAAAGACCTTGGACCACCATGTTGTGGAGAGGCAATATGGATTTTGTAAACATCTGACAATTCAACCTGGTTATAAATTTGAATTGCGTAGATCTTTTCCCTCTCTTTTTTTGCTTGCATATTTTTTCTTATTTATTTACATTGTATTCAGAAGTGCCAAAATATGGTAAGGGCATGACTTGTGTTAGAGTAGCAGAAATTGTCTAGAATTTGCTCTCATTGTTTTTGTGTTCACTAAGCAACTTGTTTGAGTTGTACCACTGGGTGCACATGACTTGTTTTCTTTTTTTAGATGCAATATCTGGTTCTAATATTTTGGCCTTGTCTTTACTGCTTTTCTTTTTGATTGTTGTCTTTCTCCTTATTTTCGTGGCTGAGGATGTTATGATGATTCCATAAAAGAGTCTAATTGTATTGACAATGCGTAATGTCTCTTTCACCATTTAAAGTCAACATTGATATTATAACACTTGTCTCTTCATAATAGACATACTTTTTGTTCATCAAAATGCTTAGAGAATTTTTTAAATTATTTATTTTGTCTTTCTTTCGATTTATTTGTAGTTTAGCTGTTAGTTTTGTCTTGGAAATCAAGAACTAAATTGCGTGCATCCTGTAAAATGCAAAGTTCATTGCAAGGTGCATTCTCTTTGTATAATAGTTGCTGCATTGTTTTATAAGTTTTGGCCCTATTGAAAAGGTTTGATCTTTATTTAGGCAATAATTTTTTTTATTTTTTTTTTATGTTCTGATAATTCTTTTTTTTTTTTTTTATTGAATATGAAACTTCAGCCACTTCTTTATGGTATTTGGTTAATTATCTTCAACTCCCTTTAAGGCATTACTGTCGAAAGTCTTCAAATTTCAGCTTTTTTTTTTTTTTTAGAAATACATTTTACCCACCTGTTAGCACTTTAACTTTGATTGGGTGATTTAAGTAAGAATGCTTAGCTTCTTTTATGACATTTATTTTTTGCAGTCATATAAAATCGTCCTGTGCTTGCTTCATCAATGAGACTTCCATATTGTTACATTTTGAATATGGAATATCATTTATCTGCAGCTGATCAGACCTCTGGACAAAACAGGTCTTGGCCAAGCATTATTGATATGAAAATAGTGGCGATGAAGAGTGAGAGCGAGTATGAAGGATCTTGAGTCAATGCTCACAAGAATATTTTCTTGTACTCACTTCACAAGTCTCTCCTGTTTTAAAAGAAACCTTCCTGTTTTAATTTGCCACCTAATCTTTTTTATAAAAGACATTAACTAGGAACTATTACAAATATAAACAATCTGTGATATTTTGATTGTTTTATATCAATGTTTACTGGCTTAGCTTTTAAATTTAGATTTTCTGTACTCTGTCCCTTCTTGCCTTAAGCTGTGTTAGGAAAATATTAAGTTTCAACAAATTCAAAATGTGATCTTTTAAATGTGTTCTCTATTGTTGTTTATTCTTAGATTATAAATTTGTATTTAATCTTTTATTCAACATTATATCGAAATTGTGTGTGTATATTTTTTCCTTCTCTAAACCTAATTGTGGGTATTATTGGTTTTAACATATTTCACCTTTTCCAATCATTCCTTTTGGAATTTTTTTTTCTTTTTAAAATCTATTTACCGACTTTGTTCATGTACATGCATTTCTAATGCTCAAGTCGTCAAAACGGAATGGCATTTTTATCGTCTAAATCAGCATTATTTTCTCTTGAATATTTTACTTTATGAATTTCATCCTTTTGATGGATGAAAAAATATACATGTATTTATATAATTATCCTGAGTCAATTCACAATTGGATTCCAAAGCATTAGACATGGATACTCGTTACTTCCATTGTGTGATGCATCTTGAACAATTTCAAAATTACTATCAAAATGAACTTTTTTTTACCTGGGTTTTTGTTTACTTTATTTTAAGAATTCTTTCTTATATACTTCTATTAATGTTTCTTTCTGGTAAGCGATAGTTAAACAATTGTGATTGCTTTATGAGATATAAGTGTGTATTATGAAAATATATCCATTTTATGAGATATAAGTGTGTATAATGAAAATATATCCAGTTACCCTGATAAGAAAGCACAGACAATACAATATTCAAAATGTCAAATTAGCTCTTGTGATAATAATAACCCATCTTAGAAAAATATGTGTTACAATAGGACTAGAGAAAAAAAAAAGAACAAACATGCCGTTTCTTGTCCAATTATCTTAATTTACAATACATTTTACAAAAAAAATTTAACAATGAAATGCATATTGATGGATCAAGGACACATTCCTTATATTTAAATCTATTTAATGCTTCTAGATTGAAGTCTTGCAAACATTTTTTTAAAGGACCCCCCTTTTTTAAAATTTGTCTAAGTATTATTTTTCATAGCTTTTATGATGGGGGTGAGAGCATTTTTGCTAGTGTGGAACATTTTTTTTTTTGGTTTATCCTTATTGGATGAATTTTGGACTTATTTCAATTACTATAGCCTTGCCTTATGATGCCTCAATAAATATGCAAACAAATAAGCAAAAAAAACTTATCAAAAGAGCTTCCGTTTAAGATTTACTTAAAAAAAAAATCAAAGAAGCAAATGATTTGTTACAGATTATAACAGTCTTTAGAATTATCAACTAGCAAAAAGGGACATCTATACTGGGTAAAGCTGTGATATTGATGAAAGATTACTTGCTAGCCTCTGAAACAAAGAAAAAAGAAAAACCACAAAATATTCACGTTATCCGGCATCAAAATAGTTCTTTTTTATTTTTAATTTCTGATAGCTGACCATAGCATGCTGTTAACTTACTGCCTGTGCATCACATATTTCTTCGCTGTCATGTTTAATTTAATGAATATGACTAATTTGATGATTAAGATGCAGCATCATGCTGAAAATTAAATATTTCCTTTTTTAGCTTCATTTTGTGCTGATGGTCTACTTTGCAAACAGATTGTTTCATTGCATTATATTGTGGTAAAGGGCTAATTTGCATTTATTACATGACATTAATTTATCGCAAATTGCATATTTGACAATCGATCTCAGATTGTTTCATTGCATTATATTGTGGTAAAGGGCTAATTTGCATTTATTACATGACATTAACTTATCGCAAATTGCATATTTGACAATCGATCGTATTTTGTGATAATAAAGAGGGTATGCTATTACTATTAAGTTGTAAATGGTTAATATATTTGATTAAATAAGTGAAAATACTCTTTTAATTCTTTTTGTTATTGTGGCTGTTCTTGCTGTTGTTTTGTTGTAACATGCAAAGGATATATCATAATCTTACAGAAAAGGAAGGAATGGTGGTATCTTCGTATCTGTGTATACCTGTCTGCCTGCCTCTCTATTATTTATTTTTGGTTTTGCTTATACATTTATATCATGGTAGTAAAATCGCCTTCAATGTATTTATTAAGGTTGCCAAGTTTTTAACAATGTTTTGTTTGACTTTTGTTACCAATTTACCCCTTTAATGTTATACAATTAGATGGTAAATAATAATATTCATACTTAATACCAAATTAATCGAAATAAGGGACTTGTGTTAAAATGGAAATCAGAAATCGAACAAAAGGCAATCCTTAAATGCTTGAAATATTTGTGGTCACCACGCGTGACAGACATTTTACTCCTAAATCTGACTTATTATTATAATTTAAGACACCATGATAGTCTTTCTTAGAGTCTACTTGTGGTCTGTTTGTAGTGTCACAAAGACGGTTGTTTAATTTCTATCAGTATCAAACAAGTTTTTCCTGGCGATTAAAATTTAGATATTTTCTTCAGGGTATCAGCAAAGTTTTGGGCTCCAAGTCGATAATACACAGTCATGTTTTATATTTTTAGCATTGTTTTTTAAAAACTGTGATAGGCGACTAGTTTTCATTGCACTGTAATGTTATTTACATAAAACTTGAAATGAGTAGCTTGGGATATATAGCTAGAAAGAGAGATATACTTATATATATATATATATATATATACATATATTATGCCAGAAAAAAGATAGACAGGGGCAAAGACATGACAGAGGCACAAAGAGAGGGAGATACCGAGACAGACGAGAGAGAGAGAGAGAGAGAGAGAGAGAGAGAGAGAGAGAGAGAGAGAGAGACAGA
>RQTK01001003.1:60067-80474 GCA_003991915.1 Elysia chlorotica | reverse complement strand
AGAGAGAAAGAGAGAGAGAGAGAGAGAGAGAGAGAGAGAGAGAGAGAGAGAGAGAGAGACGATTTATTGAAAGTTACTATGACTAGGCTATTTTTCTTTACGATTATTATTAAGTATTATCTTTCCGATCTAACTATAAATAATAAGCAAAATTTTGGCTATGATACATTTATCTAGCAGAAATCGTCAGTCTCTAAAAGTGTTAAAAGAATTGGCGATGGCAACGTCCATCCATGTAGGGTGTGATCATTATCATCACGCCGAGTACATTCCACGAATAAAGTCAAGTTGGACCACAATGATATGCCTCGCCCCCATTGGCTAATCGTTGTGCCACAGATAGCTATATAAGTACGAGACGTATTGAACTAGCGTCGCAAAGCAGTCACAAGCTCCTCGAGAAACTTAAGGGACGATAAAATAACCAAAGCCTTGGTGTCAAATTTTGTTAGCCCCTCACATAGATGAACTGCTAAACGGTGAAATATAAAGTGCGATAATATTTAAACTACGTTGGAAGATGTTGTAGATTGAACGTGTATCATTTCAACAATTCATTAAAAATACATTTTGTCTTAAGTACGTAGTTCAGGTTTATATAGTTCTTTGGCTTTCGCAAAGACATACAGAAGGTTGGACAAGATAGAATCATTTCGAATTGTTTTTCAGTGAACCATAGTTAAACATTTTGTGCTTCTATCTCACCAAGTTTGAAACATGTTGCTGAAGAATATTCTAACGACCTTATTGATAGTGTGCTGTGTCAGCTACTCCCAAGCGATGAATCTGTACAAACCTGCCAGATCTGCGAGACATCAGCTCTCACCGTCTAGAGATGGAGTTTCTGTCTCCCACGACTCTTTGGGCTCGCTCATAAGGAGAGCGCTCACCAGTGTCCTTCATCCCCACCAGACTGACCAACTGGAAAGGTCGATGCGTCGGCGATCTGGAAGCAAAATATTTCCCGGTCTACAAACTGAATCTTATTTTCAGGACAAGAGAGCGCATTTATCTGCAACGACCAATACCCTTAATGATCCCACTTCAGTTGAAAAAAGGTCTGCAGGGTTCAGATCGAGATGCTGTTACATGGATGCCTTTTGCGCCACAGACTGCTTGAACAAATAGTATAATGCAGCTCGCTAGAGCACTGACTAGGCATTTTTTTTAAAGCGTGAACAAAAAGTGGGTTAGCTTTCGCAACGTTTTAATTAAAAATTTTATGTTAATAAATTTTTTTGTACATGTCATTTTCTTAATTCTAATTTTTTCAACTATTTTTTTTCTATGAGGACTTAATCTCTTGTTTTATATGAACGATGCCATTCTAAGGCGCACTATACGGGGTTCTCAGACTCATCACAGTATTTTATCCATGATTGAAATAGTAGACTCACACTAAAATAAAAGGATTTTATTACATGTCTTGCAATTTTCTTCATCATGTTCAGATTAGATAAAAAAAAAAAACACATTCATGAAAACAATTGCTTGCATTTTAATACTTTTTCTCCGAAACTTCATGTTGATACTTACATTACTGTTTTAGGTAACAGTTTGTTTCCAAAACAAGTAGCAATAATTGTGTTCTTATTTGTGTGGTGGTGCAGGTCTAAATATTCAGGAAATGTTCTACAGATAGACCAAAGCCGTTTTTTGCAATCTCTTTTTTTAATTACTCTATAACCTTCTAATTGATCTGTTCTGGTTAAACCAAACGTATTTACCTGAGAAATGAATGTGGAAATGAAGAGCTGTTGCCAACTAAAAATCTCCAAAAGAGAAATTTCAAAGGTTAAGTTTGATGCAAATACATACAACATTACAGTTTCTGGAGTATGATATAAAAACCAGTCGCTTCATTAAATTGTTTAATTTTAAAGGAAGCAGGAAACGACATAAATCTATTGATAACAATGCGTCATTTTTTTCCTTTAAACTTTAAATTTGTTGCATCCATGCTTAAGCTAAAAAGTTGTTTTCGCAGATTTACAAGAAAACAATTTAATATTTTATCACCGGCGTGTAGCATAAATTTTATGGGTGGGCAAGAGAAAATTACTATTTTAAAATGATTTTGATTCTTGCTTTATTTCTATGTTTTACCATTTACCATGCAAATTATTTTTGTACTGCGAAAGTGCAACTTAATCTTAATATTGTGCCATTTTGAAACACAACGATCTGCATGGTGGGAACTTCAAATGTTGTGCTTTTATTCTACCATTTATTAAATTTCGTGTACATGATATAATTACTTTATATTTTGTTTGGTGCATTTTTTTGCTGGTAAAAAAAATTAGGATTATACCAAAAAAAAAACAACAAAAAAAAAACCAAAGAAAAAACATACACGTTGTTATATGAAGCATTGTAGCATAAATAATATTATATTTACGATTTTACTCTAATGCAAAATTGATTGAAAACTAACTTAAATCTTTTTAACATGACAACAGCAACGCATTTTAACGATTATCTGTCATATGATATGAAAACGAAATTGAAGTATTCCCTAAAATAACTTTTATGATGTTTTAAATTTGTTTCTTTGTTTGACTAGTTGTGGGTTTGTTTTGAATAAGTTTGTCCAAATAATAATGTACGTCGCAATGCAGCGGTGATTAAAAATAATGAATACATCTTTAAAAACAATTCTTGTTCTTTTTTTTTTGTCTTTCTGTCTTTCTTTTCTTTCTTTTAAAAATGAAAATGATCTCTAATGTTTGTAAAGTATGGTCTAATTGTTTTGCCCGTGTGGTGTTAATTAGTTTACAAACTTGTTGTACGCTCTCCATTACAGAGCTTAATGGACACACAGGTCAAACTTGCCTTTCTAGGATAATTTTGGAGGTATTTCATGAAAAATGTTTCAGAACGATTCTTGTTATCGCACATGCATGATGTTGTCTTACTGGTACTATTTTTATAATGGAACTTCTTTGACGTTGTGGCAAAACGTACAGCAAATGAATAAAGAAAAGATAACAATATTGCCGTGAACTATTTTTTATGGCTTTTGCTTTTAAAAATAAACTAGTAAAGTAACCCTTTCTAATTTATACGATTATATAAGGTCATGTTCTAATATTTGTTACTTAAATATTTTTAGTGTTATCGTTTCTAGGATTTGAACGTTTTTTGTTGAAGTAATGTCTTCTGTATAATGTGTTAAAAGCTTTGAGGTGATGAAGAATGTTTACTTAATAAAAGAAATGAGTTTCAAGGCACGAGGTTGCTGTTTAAAAAAAAAGTACGCTTTTTATTCAAATTCGCAATTTCCTACACAAAACCCACTAAAACTCGACTATTTGTCATGATAGAATGATGAAACTTGATCCCAATATTGATGAAGGTATTTTCTTCACTTTGTCAACCGAGATTTTTAATACCTCGTATCATTATTACTTTTTTTTTTTATTAAAAAAAAAGCGAAAATGTAATAAGTGAGGTAACCAGGGTGAACCAAGCCTAACACAAAAATTTGACTTTTGGACCTGTCCATGGTGTGTCAAAAAACCTTAAATTCACCTTGAGAGACTAAAACATTTTAACTCTATCATTTCTAGAACCGGAAGTATTCAAATTAATTAAAAAACCGAAAAAGGTCTAAATATAGTTTTTTTTTTATTGTTTAGAGGGCTCTTGCGAAAAACTTTTAATAGCGACGTGTGCCTGGTTCATCCTGGTTGCATGTTTTCACTGTTATACGTTAATGCAATAGAAATAAATTCATTAAAAATCTTTTTTCAACTGTATCATAATATGGTGTTAAAAACTTTTATAAAAAAGAAAGGTACATTACTGGTAAATTTCAATTTTTTTCCTTTAACCATAGTAAAGAAGTATCGTTTTTAAAATTAAATACGCATTCCAATAAGGCGGTTACTTTGCTTGCCACCATAGCAATCAGCATGTATATTGTTGATATTGATGCATTTTCACCATTGATAAGTCAAGGGTATATAATATATATATATATATTGTGTATGTACGAGGGGTGTTCATTATGTCCTTAGCTTGACCTTGAAGCAGTTGTACTAGAGTAAAGAAATTTTGTGGGTAGCTAGATCATCTATGTTGAACACGGCATGCAAAATTTGGGGAAAATCGGAATTTTTTTTCTGCACCTTTTAGCGCATCAAGTAAAACAACCCCTAGGAAGTTGTCATTTGTTGTTTACAAATTGTCTGCCATGGAGGCCGTTGAATATCGCTCTGTCATCAAATTCCTTCACTTAAAAGGACAAACCCCCACGAAAATTCATCAACAGATGGTAGAAGTTTATGCTGAAAAATGCCCTAACTACAGTACGGTGACTCATTGGGTGAGAAAGTTCAAATCTGGCTTTTTATCAGTGATGGATGAACCTCGCGAAGGCCGGCCAACATATGTTGTGACTGAGAAAAACGTGTCCACTATGGAAGAACTAGTAAAGCAGGACAGGCGAATAACAGTCAAACAGTTAGCAAGTGAAACCAGGATCAGCGTAGGTTCAGTTGAAAAGATTCTTCATGATCACCTCAATCTGAACAAGGTCTCAGCTCGATGGGTACCAAGGTTATTGACAGCTGATCAGAAGAAAGAGAGGGCTGATTGTTGCAAACATCTTCTTCGGTTAGAAGCAAATGAAGACTTGTTCTTTCAGAAAATTGTAACCATGGATGAGACTTAGATCTATCAATTCGAACCAGAACAGAAAAACGCGACAATGCAATGGAAAAGACCCTCATCGCCCCCACCAAAGAAAGCAAAGGTCACACAATAAAGTGGCAAGGTCATGCTGTCTTGTTTCTGGGACTGTGAGGGCATCATAATGACTGACTACATGGAAAAGGGGAAAACAATCACTGGAGAGTATTATTCAGGGTTGCTAAAAAGACTGAGATCTGAATTAGTAAGAAGAAGACTGGGAAAGCTTCGAAACGGAGTCCTGCTTTTGCATGATAACGCTCCTGCTCATCGAGCACGACAAGCCGTTGAGACAGCTGATCAGTGTGGCTATGAAATTCTTCCCCATCCACCATATTCACCGGATTTAGCTCCATCAGACTTCTGTCTGTTCCCAAACCTTAAGAAATCCATAAAAGGTCGCCGTTTTGAAGACATTGAAGATGCGATTTCTGCTGTGGAAGAGTGGTTTCAAGCGCAAAATGACACGTTTTACTCTCAAGGACTTTTGAAGGTCAAGGACAGGTGGCAGAAATGTGTAACTATGCAGGGTGACTATGTAGAGAAATAAATGTAAGTGTGCCAAATTTTAAGTCTCTGGGTTTATTCCTTCATTGTCATGCTAAGAACATAGTGAACACCCCTCGTATGTAGCAATAATAATAAAATGCATTTATGCAGCAGCTTTCCAACAGTGTTGCTCAAGGCCTTGTACATTTTTTATTAAGCAAACAATAAAAGACAATGTGCTAAAGTTATGATGTAAATACAGAATGCATAGAATCACAATACGGATCTAGATGATAGCTAGGTAATGAAAGCGGTATATACATAAACATTGTAAATAATTAGCAAATAAATCGTATTATAAAATCGCCACAATGAAATAGTTATGTGAATAATGGAGAAAACAGATGACAAGCACCAGCATAGATTTTTCATTTTTAGGTTAAATGAAAGTTATTATTAAATATGTGTAAAATAAAGGAGGTAGCATGTGTAAATACTCAGACTAAAAAGACATAGGACTTTTCAATAAATGGTACAGTAAAACGTTACACAGAATATATTATAATCATATTAACTTCATTGATGAATTAATAGCTATCTTTTCCCAAAATGACAAGGAGCCAATGAAAGATGTAAAAAAGAAAGCTCTTACTGAATTTTTAAAAGATTGCAAACTGTTCGACGCTAAAACAGACTGCGGTAAACTGTGGTAGACTATTCCAATTATATGCAAATTTAAAAGATTACTCGCCATAATTTTTCAGTTGGACTTTGGGTTTGCATAAACATGATTTATTTTTTTCTCCCAGCTGTCTTTTAGGCTGATGTAAAAGGTCTTTAAGTAAGACGGAAAAATGGATCTTTTAGACTTTGATATGTAAGCATTGCTATCTTATCATCTACTTAAAGTTTTATTGGAAGCCAATGAAGTTCTTTTAAGATTGTACTGGCATTTTGACATTTGTATGTCTGTTTTATAAGTCTAGCCCCGTGATTTGAATATTCTGAAATTTGCTTATTTTTTCTAACTTCAAAATGTGCAGTTTTTTTCATATTTAACTAAGAACAAATTCGAATGGATAATACAAACATTAAACATATTTTTGCACATTTGCGTTTCCATTGTACAGAGGGTACATGCAGTTACACCAATTATAGCGGACACACTGTGTATATACTACAATTTAAATAACATAACAACTACCCATTATATCAAATCATTAATTTATATCTGGACTTGGATTCATGTTTTATCAAATTTCACCAATTAAATCTACATACGTTTCCTGTCAGCACAATTGCCTGTTTATGTTTAATATTTGTTCTTTTATACTTGTTCCATCATCCCAGTCGAATGATCTTACACTACTTTATAGAACAACACGGTGATGTAACATAAAATCGTTTCGTTTCTAGTATCTTAATTAAGAAGAAAGCGAGGGAGAAGGTAGAATATTTGATCTTTTTTTATATTAACGGATTTATTGAAAAGAAAGAAAAAAATTGAACTATCCTGGCGGCTGAAAAATTCCAATATGGATGAACATAAGTTTCGTACACGGACCTCCATTTTTTAGAGCACTATGCGAATAAATTACGGGCGCTGTCTAGGTTAATTATGCTGAATGCCCATGCTCAAATGAAAAAAAAAAAATCGAAATGTACTGAAGTGTTACCCTGAACTTCTTGCGTAAGGTTAGAAATGCAGAGTTGATAATGCTTCCAAAAGAGCAAGAATTGTTATCGTGTAAAAAGATGTCTTAACAATACATTCGAAGTCTCAAGGGTAATAACAATGTTAAACAAAGGTATATGGACTTATTTCCCTTATTTATTGTCGCAAGAGAGATAAGGTGACTCAACATTGTTCTCTATGAGGGTTTAACGTCTCCTAGGGTCCTCTAGGGACTCCTTTACGGCAATGAGCCCCAAGACTTACGTCTGACAATTTTATGTGCTGCCACATACGAAACAGGGCGGGGATACCATGACTCATGTCTCAGCCAGTTACATTATACTGACACCGACCCAACCAGTTAGGGCCTACAGTGGACGAATATCGAACAAATAAATCTTCTCATCGTTGGATTGGATCTGCGGACCTCCTGATCTGAAGACCAACGCTCTACCACATGAGACAGTTCGTCCCCCTGGGTGACTCAACCGTTCTTATCTAGAAGCCCCGAGTTCAATTCCCCGATCCGGTCGCCTTGGTTCCTACAGATTGGGATAAGTTTTAGAACATGTCGCCGTAAAGGATTCTCCTTACAAACTAAGAGACCTTTAATGTAAACTTGGATAGAGATCGTCTACCACAAAAACAACAACATTGGCCTCGCTTACAATAGGAGAAGAAAAGATCGCTTAACGGCGATTTACACACTTTTCGATGGCCAAAACACAGCTGATGGACCCTTCGGAACGATGGGATGCTTTTCAAAATTAGCAAAGAATCTAGATCTAGGTAGATCTAAATCAAGAATACCATGTAAAAGACAAAAGGGTTCTTCAATAGGAAGATTGAGTCCTAGCTAAAAATACCATAGAAAGAGACACAGATCTAGATCTTTTATTCAATGCAGATGAAGGTGTGCAAACTTTTTCAGAAGATTTGCTGTTAATTGGAAATGGTCTTATAGAAGCTGCCCCTGACTACATAATTTTATCCATTCATCGTTTTGTGTGCTGACTTAAAATCACTTTGTGAACACATCTATCCAATAGACACACACTTTGTTAATAGAGACTGGCTTATGCAGGGTGCAGTTTTGGCCTCTCACAATGATAGTGCAGCGAAAGAGAATGCCATTTTGATGGCCAAAATTCCTAACCCTGCAGTCACATACACTTCTGTAAATTCGATGGTGGATGAGGAACAATCTGTCAAGTTTCCTGCTGATTTTTAGACTCCATTGAGGTCTCAGGACTCCCACAACATATTCTGTCATTGAAAGTTAAAATGTCGGTGATTTTTCTTAGATCTATAAATCCCGCAGAACTGATTAATGTAACAAAAATACAGTAAATGTGGAAATAGCTGTCGGGGCGCACAAAGGTGAGATTTATTTGGTGCCTAGGATACCGCTCCATCCACCAGACACAACATTCCTATTTAAATTCCCAAAAAGGCAATTGCCTTTAAAGGGGTGTTTTGCCATGACCATCAATAAGAAACAGGTACAAACTTCGCATTCCATCGGACTAGATCTACAATAGCCAGTCTTCTCCCATGGGATGCTTTATATTGCGCTGTCCAGAAGCGAAAAGCGAGACAACATTGCTTACCTGTGCTCACCGCATTCATCGATAACAAGAAATAATCCGATATTTGTCCAATCACGTTTCCAAAAGGTAAACGACTATTGAATATAGAAAGAGGTGTCCAATTTTCCTCCGGTGATGACTAAATTCTCTTTCCATAGGTGATAACTATGCACCTCACTCTCTCTCTCTCTCTCTCTCTCTCTCTCTCTCTCTCTCTCTCTCTCTTTTCGACACTCCGTTCATCGAAAGGGTAACCAACGAGTATAACATAAATATAATTATGCAAAATGTACAGAGTGTACAATTGCCTATTTCTCCGTCGCCGTGTACTCTTCACGCACTTTGACACGTTCATATGAATATAAAAAACAAAACAAAAACAAACAAGAAAATAACATCAGTGTGCCTTATTTGATTTGTTCACATCGATTAATATTCCAACACACTGTCAGCCCAAACTTATATGACATTATTATATAGCTATACATACCAGACTTCATAGCATACCGCAAATTGTAACACAAAAATTAATGTTAAAATGCTTGCTTTGGTGTAATTTAAGAAACCCAATGGCCTGTAAATACAACTAACAATATATGGGTCAATTTTCTTATGACATATAAACATGTTCAAACAATATTACGAATATAATAGCAATTAAATAATAGATAAAACAAAACAAGGACTACAAAAAACAAAACTAAAAAAAAAAGAAGACAAAAATAAAACAAAAAACAAAACAAGAAAATAAAACCAAAGTTTACAATGACTTTCTATAAGAGTTTTCATAGCATGTTAGAGTTGATATTATCTCTTCGTGAAGACGTTTAAATTCCTAAAGGTTCCCCACCTGGTCTGGTGAAATATAATTTTGAGTTTTAATATTCACCACTAACGCTTTCAGCTTTGTCCATCCCACAATCTACACAAATTTTTGGGATTCTCAACTAGTATAGAGATAAATAGATAGGTAGATGGAAAGACAGATAGATAGGTAGGTAGTTAGATAGATAGATAGATAGATAGATAGATAGATAGATGGATAGATAGATAGATAGATAGATAGATAGATAGATAGATAGATAGATAGATAGATAGATAGATAGATAGATAAAATGACAAAGAGACATACGTTCTGTCCTGTTATTTGAAATAACGTCACACACTTTATATAGAACACTTTGACATGCTGTGAATTAGCACATCTGCGTCTAAAACTTTAATTTTGCGCATTTTTACAAATTTCCTGAGAGGGAAAAATCATGATGTTCACACTCTTTAAAATAAGCATGATACAATTATATGTTAAAAATGAACTTGGATTACACGTTTTGGTCACTTAATTAAGATCTTTGTAGGAGAGAATCATTTTCCTTTTTTCTGTTTAAGTATGGGCGTAATAGTTTATCTTCTACGTCATGCGCACAGCTTGATCTTTCTGTCTCGTCTCATTATTAAATATGATTATAAAATTATTTCCCTCTCACTTTCATCTTATTTTTATCCCTCCGTGTTTATTGCTTTTAATTTAACTTCTCACGAAATCTTGTCTTCTTGTTTCCGGCACCATTATGTCTTACCCAGTGATTAAATAAGTAAAATAATAAAATACTCAAACCAACAACGTCATGAGAAGTTTGTCAAACTGTACTGCACATAATCCTCACAGGGAGGTTTTGCCAACCCTTGGTAAGCCCGCTAAAATCAGCGCCGTTACCTCGCCCTTCCCGCTGGGCTTACCGATAGGTTTGGGACTGCTCACTGAGGACACTGTGATAGTCATCCAAGCTGACAACTCAGCCACCCAGCAAACTACTAACTGTGGATTGTGAGAAAAAGTGTGTGAATAATACGAGTTTTTTGTGGGTAAGGTTAGCGGGTGGAATCGTCTAGTACTTGTTTCGTGCCAGAGTAGAAAGGACACTGGCGGCCTAGACTCGCGGCCACGACACCCCATGTCTGGTATTATGTCCTCAAGTCGTCCACAAATAGATACTCTCCCTCACACCACCGTCTTACTCCCTCACAGACTCATTTTTTGTTTCTAACACACCAAGAGAAGACAGTGCGCGCTATTTTAATTATTAGCCAGGGCGTCCGCATCCCTCTCTCCTCTCTGCTTCTGTTTGTGCGCGTGTGTGTGTCTGCGAGTGTATCCCCTTCTCTCTCATTCTCTCACTCTCCCTCCCCCTCCTCTCTCTCTCTCTCTCTCTCTCTCTCTCTCTCTCTCTCTCTCTCTCTCTCTCTCTCTCTCTCTCAATTCCACCCATATCACTCTCTTCGTATCTTCCTGCCACTGTTTCTATATTACCCAACCTTCCCTTACCTCCTCTTTATTTCTTGCAAGCCTCTGTAGCTATATCGCCTATATTTTATACCATCCCCCCTTTTTTGTTTGTTTTCCTATTTGCCCATTTTTTATTCTCTTTTTATTTGAATTTGTCTTATGCAAACTAATTCTTCCTCATTCTCATACTGTCTCTCTTCCATTTAATGTCTATCTATATCCATCCCCCACTAATCCTTTAAGTTTGTTCTTCTCAATTCAATTTCCCCTCCCCGCCCCCCCCCCCTCCTCTCTGTCGCTTGCTTTCACTCTCTCACTCACTCACTCACACTCTGTGTCCTCAAATATTGTCAACCACCGTTCTCTGTGTCAGGGTGTATGGGCGTAGGCGTCTCCCTCGAGGGAAGTGTAGGATCAGTTCTATTTCAAGCGACGAGTCGCTGGCGTTCAGGCGACAACACGAAATGCTGCCTCCGCCAAAGATGTGCACCCAGAACATGAATAAATACTCGCCACATGAAACAGAATAAAAGCCACTCACACAGTCGATTCGAGGATTCCTCTCAAGGTTTGTATTATAAAAGCTTTAGCATTAATTGTATAATTATTAAACAGTTGGATACTAAACTCTATCTGAGATGGATGATGCTTCTTAATTTCATACAAAGCCATTGTGGGAGAACGCTTTTCTCAACACACCAATTCCACATCGCCATAGTTATCACGGGTGGTTTTTTTTTAATATTTACACATATTCAATATTTTATTTTAATTAAACTTTGCCATAAACTAAAAGGTGACTTGAATTAAATATAAACAAACAAATAAGCAGGAACGTAATTTTAGGACTGGAAAATAATACACCTAATTATTTCATGATCTGAGTAAAATTAAAAGAGGACAATAATTCCATTATTTGGTTCCGAAAACTACAGAGTAAAAATATTGATTTTGTTACATTAATTTATTCGACGTGTTCTAACCACCTGATTTAGAAAACTTCAGTTATATTTATTTTGTCTCCAATTCTACCTGAATGCGCCGTACACCGACCTTTCAAGTGGCATTTTGTATGAATTAACATGATTCTTCAACATAGATATCTCCCTCATAAATGTCACAATCATCCCAACTGTTTTGTTTATAAGGTCTTGGGGTCATTGATTAGATAACCATTTTTTTTCATTTCTCAATTATCCATGAAGAATATTTTACACAGCGACAATTCGCTGTTATATACAACTTACGTCTACAACGTCATAAAACTAATTGTAAAACTACAGTCAATGCTTATTTTTCTAACAGTCTGATTTGACATTCTCATTTTTTCTGCTTTATGTCTGTCGTGATTACCAATTCCATGACACATACACGCACACACATTGACCACCAGTATGGTACTGTGTCTCTCCCTCAGGATTAAGCGCTTCGCAGAGACTCAGGAAGCGAGGGCTGGCCATTAAAAGTCGTCGCCTTGTCTCGTATATCAGTGAGCCACAATTGTTTAGTTGAGACCAGACAGTGCCATCGACGTAAAAACTGTTGAAGACTCACTACCAATCTATTATAAAGGTACTGTTACACTATTGTCGATTGTCATATCACAATCCTTTGTGATATTCCCTATAAAAAGAGTTTTTATGAACAATATTTATCCAAAATAAACCTGGATCAGATTAAAATGTATCGGTCATTTGTAAGTCTATAATATATACGCTTTATTCCTTTGTTCCACCATAAAAACTAAACGAACACATCATGATTTGGCATTGCTTCAGTAAAACCACCCGATAGTGTTTGATTCATTTTTGCATGTAATTTAAAAAATCTATACAATTGAAACGTCAGGTAGTTTATATAAGTAAGTGGAGATCGCCAAGTCTTTCCAGTGAAAGATGCAGGCTATCACACACAAGTCCTATTTAATCTCAATATGGTTCCACTCGAACACTGCATAATTTACAGTGAAGCAGTTGTTTACAATGATATGTGCTTGGCAACCTTCTACTAAAAGTAGTAAAGAGAACCAATATCGATTAAAGTCAAGCAAAGTGGAGTGTAACCTGTCTTACAGCCAGAAAAAAACTATACTTTTTTCAAAAGTACAGTATACAGGAAATTTTATTGTAATACCATCTTATTTTTTTCTCCTCGAGCCTTCCGTAATACAGGCAGGGATTACTTTGTTTGTTTTTTCCGTAAATACATTCTGCAATATTCCTCATCTTTCCTTACACTCTTGAAACAAAACCTTCGAACTAGATAATTAGATTCACAGATTGAATCGAACTTCATACCCTGTGGTTAAATTTCTCTTTTTAAAATGTTTGTCAAGAACATGCAATACGTTTTAAAACGCTACTTGCTACAACAAATGAAGACGATTATAATGTTTTGTTTTTAACGAGCTTTAAATTTATGTTCTTGACAACGGTTATCTCTTAGATCTAAAACAGATCTCCTTTTTCATTTTATAAAGCTAATTAAACCAATAAACGAAATATGGAAAATGAAGAGTCTAAAAACCAAATACCAACATTTGAAGAGTATGCAACATGAGGTTGAACATTTTATAACATCATTTTAACGTCACAGTCTTAACACATTATTTTAGAGCATGCACACCAAAGATTTAAAAACATAACAATTTCAATTTACCCGTACAAAAAGACAATTACAAGCTGTGGATTTAAGTAAACTTTGCTTTCCACATGACATTTTTTTGCTGATTTCATTATTCATCTCTTTTAAAATTTAATTTCACAATATTTAATAAAAGAAAAAAAAATCCCGCCCCAAAGCGCTACAACTCATTTCTTTATAGCTTAATGACATGGATGTTTTCAAGCAGCGTTATGTGAAAAAGTTTAATTTTACATGGTGATGTTGTAATGGAAAAGGAGCATATGCATACATTTTGTATCATATACATGTCTAAAAAAATAATTTCGACTTGAAAGGTAATATTGGAAACATTGGTTGTATTTCTTTTCTTAAACCCCGTGAAATAAATTACAATAACTTCCTTACCATACTATAGCCTTCTCTACACGTTAAACTTAAAAAAGGACAAAACTAAACAACTGAAGTGTATAATTATCATTGTCATCACTGTCATAATTGTGCAGTTGTAAATACTAGATTATATTTGTAACAACTTTGGGCCGTAAGTACGACGTTGCGGTAGCTTAAGACTCGTTGTAAGAATTAGTATGCGATAAAGAGGCTTACGACGAGTCGTAAGCTTACACGACGTTGTACTTTCGAGCCCTTGATGCCCTGTTAGATTTCCTAAGACATATCATCTTTGCTATTGTTGTTGATAAATACATCGTTTGCTTTTTATGGAAAGAATAATGCCTTTTCTTAATAATTGTCAAAAGGCGTAGTTTTTCTTTATAGGTGCACGGATTTTAAAACATTTTAGCTTAAAGTATGCCAAAATAGCTGCGCTTGTTCTAGTAAAACTTACACTTATTTTGTAAAAATATTTTTTTTATTTGTGCTGAAGCATGTCTTAAAAGTTTGAAAATGTACTCGGTTCATGCGGAAGCTTTTATTATCAACTTGACAAAAGTAATGACAAACAGACTAGGCTGCGTTTAATTAAAAGAGGAAAAATTACAGAGTTAAAGACTTTCAAACTGAAAGAAATTTAGCAGGAGAGATTTCCCGTTCGGACCATTTAAACCCATTGTTAAGATTTAAAACTACTTGAATAGATTTTTAATTTTCAAAAGGCAATAAGGAAGGCGATTAGTCCGATATTTCAGCTTATTTTGTACTATAAAATATGAAATAACTTAAAAAACGAGTGAAGTTATAGGGGCTCACTTAGCATGAATTCCTTCATAGAAGACGGTTTCAATTCAATTGGACAATCGAAAAATCTCATTGGAACGCAATCTGACTAAAACTTTGAAAGACGTTTGGGTGTAGAGCTCTTAAGTCAAATTTTGAGTAAAAGCATTTTTTTCCTGGTGAAGAGAACAGGCGAAGATTGTGTAAAATTCAATCGACCTTCTCCCCTGGGTTCTGTCAACGGTGTCTCCACGCAATGCTTTGGATTCGCCTTGGGCAGATTCACACCCCCCTCCCATCCCCACCCTCTAAAAAGCTATGCTGCACGCTCTAAAACAGCCTCTAGCTCTGCAGCCTTCGTTTTATTTCCATCTTTTAAAATACTGAACACCAGTAATATTTCTTCATAGATCTGCCTATAATCATTAATGCAGAGAAACATTCTTAATAATAACTAGACAAGATAAAATTTGAATAAAACTAGATGTCCTAAATTGTTTAGATATAGTTAGGAAAAAGTGTGTGCAGGTGTAAGAGGAGGTTTTAGATAGACATTCTGAATATAGATTTCTGAATAACTGATTCAAATCAACATAAGCCTATGTCTAAATACAACGAAACATTGTCTATATATAGAAAAAGTTTAAATATTTGGCAAAAAGTAAAAAAAAGTTATCGACAAACAGTAAAGAGAAGGCCAAAAGCGACATGGAGAAGGGAACTGTAGGGTTAAATCAGCCAAAGGAGAATACCATAGAGATAACTGGACGCTCTCTAGGTATGTACTCCGCAATGAGCTGAGAGGCAAAGAATCAGAAAATTTTTATTTACGCCATGCACGAAGCAGATTAAAAAAAATCAGCAAAGCTTATCTGTTTTTTACATTGTTCTAATCGTTTAAAAAGACATTTGCGTATTTCTAGAATAGACAACAAAGCCCTTAGATTATCCCGCCCTGATAAGTAACAACAACAACTGAAAGAATTTGAAGACATTGATGATTTTTATAGCACAAGCTTCATAATGTCATGTTAGAAAGAACTAAACAGGAAAAAAAATTAAAAATTTGTCCAAATGGATAAGAGCTACAAAATTAAAATCTTTTTTCTAAGGCGTCATAACTGGTGTTATTTTCTTTCGAAACAGAGACATTTTGCCTTGCTCCTCAATTTAACAAATAATAATCTAATGTCAGGAGGAGCAACATTTTAAGATATCTGGTTATTTTCCTTTTCCACAATAATAGTATTACCTCGATCTAGAGGTTACATCTTGATAACCATAACCACTCTTTCCTTGCCATTTTTTAACAGATCGTCCTTGCCATGGAATAATATTCCCTTCCCTGTTGAGTACCATTATAACTTAAGATAGCCTTGGTATGATAATAACAGATCAAAGATTCTGAAATACGATGTTGTGTTATTGTTATAATACACGGTCTCTCAATTTTAACACAGCGGATTTTTTGCCGATTTCTTTTTTAAGTGAAAAAAAGCGAGCACAACCGTACTGTAATGCTAATTTTGGACTGCAGTGAAATAATCCTACTTGGTTCAGTCGTTTCTTTATTGATTTTGAAGAGGGAATATGGTAACTAATGCATTAAAGAGTCACACTTCTAAGGGTGCTTGAGGTACCTTTGGTCTTATTTTTAAAAGTTTTATTTTAGCTTTTTTATTGTATGTTTGGAGGAATAGAATTTTAGCGTGAAGTTCAAATTGGTAACGTTTGCATGCACGAGACAATAGTTATCAACGTGTTGATGTTAGATGAACCAGAAAAACTATGCTTCTTCTTGAATTTACCAATAAGTACACATTCACCTATCCTTACAATATGCCGTTAATTTAAAATCTCACCCTGACAGTCCTGCTTTCCACCCAAATTATGTATAACAACTCCCATATTCACCGAACGCGATTCCCCCTTTCCGCGTTCAGCAACCCCTCCTTGAAATCGACTGAGGTACTTACTAATTCTATTAAAGAAGTCACATTTTTAGAAATCCCTCCCTGGACTCTGGAAAAACCAGGAAACATTCCATTCTTGACCTGACAGCTCTCCAGAAGGACAACACCCCTCCAGAAGTTATAGAGAAAAATCATTGAGACAACTTTTCACTGACGTGTCTTAAGATGAGACCTGCGTCGGCGGTGCCTGCCACTCATCCTCAGCAGATAAATGCTGCGGAGTTAACGCAAGGGCTTCAATATACACTACGGAGACAGTTGCCCTGTGCATGGCACTAGACACTGTCTCTACCTCAAGGAAAGACACATTTTTTATCCTCTCTGACTCGCTTTCCCTAGTGAAGGCGGTCGGAGGGGACAACTGTAAGAAAAAACGAAAATTCTTTACATATGGAGTAAATAATTCACGAACTTCACAAAATAGTAAGAAAATTACTATCTGCTGGATCCCCATTCATATAAGAACTGAAGGAAATGAAATTGCTGATCAGCTCGCCAAGATCAGGCTCGAACCGGAACCTACTCAGGTGCAGATACCTGCACTTTTAATCAACTTTTGTATGCTCAATTTGTATACTTTTACCACTTAGAGAGATACAGGAGTCACCGATGCTACTGGTGTAATGTATTGACTGTCTTTGGACATCATGGGCACAATGTAGTCGTTACCGTGCTGACGTGACATAAAAACAAACTCACTCACTCACGCTATAGAAACCAATTCTGTCTGACTGTCTGTCTCTCTGTCTGTCTGTCTGCCTGTCTGTCTGTCTGTCTGTCTGTCTGTCTGTCTGTCTGTCTGTCTGTCTGTCTGTCTGTCTCTGTCTGTCTGTCTGTCTGTCTGTCTCTCTGTCTGTCTGTCTCTCTCTCTCTCTCTCTCTCTCTCTCTCTCTCTCTCTCTCTCTAACTATAAAAGAAGTTCTCCGCTTCTTTTATAATTAACATTTTTGACGTAGCAGCCTTGACTCACAGACCTCTGTCCAAATCTGAGTCGTTCCCCCCATTATTTCACATTTGATTTTTACGTGCGAGCCATTTTAAATTAAAAAGCGATTCTGCGTGTGCATTTCTTTTCTTATTTCAGTAACACAATAAAACATCCTTTTCTTTTCCTAAAATACTAAGAAAAAAAAATTGGACTTATAGGTACCAGCAGTTTTTCCTTGAGACAGATCTAGACAGAGAATTGTAAATACAACGTTCCGGTAAGCTTATGACTTGTCTAAAGGTATTGTGCGAATAAGGAGGCTTACGATGTTTTATAGACTACCACAACGTTGTACTAACGACTCGGTATTCTTTGATCACTTTGTTTTAAGCTCCCCATGTTCTTTGATCACAATGTTTTGAGCTCCCCATGTTCTTTGATCACAATGTTTTGAGCTCCCCATGTTCTTTGATCACTTTGTTTTAGACTACCCGTGTTCTTTGATCACTTTTTTTGACTCCCCGTTTTCTTTGGTCACTTTGTTTTTGACTCCCATGTGCTCTTTGGTCACTCTGTTTTGGACTCCTTGTATTCTTTGATCACTAAAAGTGATACAGTGAGAGTAAGAGCGAGCTCGTGTAAATATCTATCCGGATCGATGCCTCGATGGATCGCAAGGTTTGTGTATCCTCCTACGCTTTGAATGTCGAAATGTAGAAAAGACCTTCAGAGTCCCAAAAAATCTGTTTCATGTCGCACACTGGGAAAAACGTGAATATTGTTTTTACATCATACGTAGGTACGTGGAAACTTGAAATATGATGGGTATAGATAGATAGATAGATAGATAGATAGATAGATAGATAGATAGATAGATAGATAGATAGATAGATAGATAGATAGATAGAGAAAGGAGCAATGATAGATATAGAAAAGAGAATGAGGGAAAAAAATTAATGGGTTAAGGGAAATAAGTGAAAATGAAGAAAAATAAAGGGAAAAGGTGTGCAAATCATAAGAAAGAGAGAGAGAGAGAGAGAGAGAGAGAGAGAGAGTTAAGGAAAGAAGATAAAGAAATGTGTTGACAAACTTACGTGCTCCAAAGCTTAGTTCTTTCAAGCATTCTGTATGGTGATATATTAGCACTTTTTAATATCGCAATTTTCCTGTTACTATAATTATCTTTTCAAGCGTTGTTTTTTTCGCACACTGAGCGCGATTGTCAGACTATTTTATTACTTTTTCCTCTTATAGCACCTCTTTGTTTATGTTATGAATTAATGAATATAACCCTTCGCATTGTCAGAACACTGAGTACCTCTCTATCTCTCTTTGCCCTCCCCACCCCCCCTCCCCCCCTTACACACACACACACATCCACTCATTTTCTAAGGCTTATATTATGCTTTTTTTTACCTTGGAAACCAATTGGCCCGTTAAAAATCTGTGAAATCTATACCTGTAAAAATGGCATGTCGAGACAAAAAATTTTAGAAGTCAAAGGTTTTAAAAATTATGTTTAGGAAATCATGGTATAGATTTAAATTTCTGAAACCCACCTAGAACGTGAATGAAAAAAGTCTTTAATTTGACAGCTAAGGTTGTGATATGGAGAATAGTACTGAAGTGACGTTTGGGAAATTAAATTGGCAACAGCTGTCCTAATTGGGGTGGTTTGGGTTTTGTTATCACATCACACACACACACACACACACAAAAGAACCACTTGCTCTTACATATATATAGAGTTAATTACAGCATTTAAAAAAGACAAAAACATTTTTTAGCGCTTGCAGGCTTCGATCGCGTTTACTGTACCTAGTGTTTACTACAAATGGCGTCAGAAAGGCAAAGAGCTACTAAGAAACTCGGTCTCAGCCTTGTCAGTATGGTTTATCATGGTCACCATGGAAACTCCTAAAATAGCACAACAATAAGGTAGTGGAAACTGGCATTGTGATTATTTTCCTCTATTAAATATGTAGCGCTTTGTTGTTCCAAGTGATTTCCAAAGAAGGGTACAAGGGAGAGACGCCGAGAGAGAGAGAGAGAGAGAGAGAGAGAGAGAGAGAGAGAGAGAGAAAGAAAGAGAGGGAGAGAGAGAAAGAGGGAGAGATAGCAAAAAAAAAGAGGGGGAAAGAGAGAAAAAAAAAGAGAAAGGGAGAGAGGAAGAATGGGGGTGGGAAGAGAGGAAGGGGCAAGACAAGGTGGGTGAAGATTGCGGAGTGTGCGAAAAAAGGATTGGAAATAAAGCGTTTGGCGGGGTGTGGTCACGGGAAAACAACGCAAGTCTTGGTCAGTAACCTGATCATTTGATTCCAAATCTCAGTTTACCTGCAGGAGGCTGAGGTGTGATAAATAGAGTTAAGATATACGAGTCCAGTTATCTAAGCATTGCATAAAAAATAATAAAAACCCAGTTAAATCCCTGATACTAACTTGTGTAATTCTTTCTATCTAAATTTAATTATACCGCATCATCGCATTGTTTATGAGACTATAATTTGGCGCACAATTAAGAAAAAAATGACCTGGCAAGAATTTGCTTAATAACTTAATACTTTTATACACGACATGCTTTTGACTATTTGATTCGAAATACGTCGCAAAAACAAGCAATTGTGATTATCAGGTGATACATTTATTGCAAGAGTTTTGACACTATATTTTTACTTTGAATAAAACTGATGAAAAAGTTATTATTGTTGTTTGATTTTTAAACATCTTTTTAGAAATGGTTTCCCTCAACTATGAAGTGTGCCAAGTGCTGAGCATTTTACTGAGCATCTTCCTATACCGGGTTCAAGGGACATACAATTTTCCTCATGACCGCTGCTTGTTGCAGGTACGTGTTCATTAATTTCTTCTATAACTTACGAAAACTATTATTATTATTATTATTATTATTATTATTATTATTATTATTATTATTATTATTATTATTATTATTATTATTATTATTATTATTATTAT
>RQTK01001003.1:39180-53587 GCA_003991915.1 Elysia chlorotica | reverse complement strand
CTCCCCCTCTCTCTCCCCTCTCTCTCTCTCTCCCTCTCTCTCTTCCTTCACAAGAAGGTTATTTTTACTTTAACCCTTCGTTACATGATTGTTTCGCGACCAACCATCCCAATTTAGCTGCTTGTTTTTGCTGCCTCTGCCCCAGATCTGCCGGTGCTGCAGGGAGACAGGCATCATGGCCAAGACTGTGACCCTCACGTCGTGCTGGTACAACAGTGAAGAGCTCACTGACCGCTCAGTCCAGGTCAGCCTCATGGAGATGACCGGCTGCCTCTGCCAGACGTGTAGCTAGATCTAGACAGGGCGCGCTACATGTTAAGGTTTTGTTGGTTTTTTTGTGGATCTGATTTTGGCTGATTTTATATGTAAAGCAACGAGGGTGATTCGGGCACAAGTCCGAAATTTGACTTTGTGACTAATTTTGTGTGTGTGTGTAATCAAACGCCCCTTCAGAAGTTGAAAAATTATAACCTTATAAAATATAGAAACAGAATAATCATTTTAAATCGAATAGTTATACATTTACAAGGCTCTAGCTAAAACGTTTTTAGCGACTTGTGACTGAATCACCCTGGTTGCCTAATATCAGCTGTTGATTTAGTTTATACTGAGCTGATGAGAAATAAATTCACTAAAACATAACAGAACAAATCGAAACACGGAACGGAAAAGAAACAAAACATAGAGAAGAATAGAAACAAAAAGAGCAAATTTCAAAAGAAATTATATTATCTGTTTTCTTTAGTTACCTCTATGACAGCTTTAGCGACCTATTAATTTGATGGTTCATTTTCTTATTCTATTCGAACAAGCGTAAGGAAAACTATTTCACTGAAATTCAGTGCCATTTAAAAAGCTTTATCTTTTTGGTATGTATTATTTTATTTGAGCCAGTTGTTTTCTTGTATTTCCTTCGTGATAAAAAAAGGAAAAAATCGTCACCCTACAAAAATAGCTTCAAGAAATAAATCATTTTAGCCTTCACTTAGAGAGCTTGGGGTCTTTATACAATGTTTGTGTATAATGTCTTTTCTGTTATGCTTGTTTTCTTTCAAGGCCCAATTAAATTCTCTGTCTTTAACAAAAAATACATCTAAAACGACATCTAGTATAACTATTTAGTTCTACAATAGAAGAATGCATGTTATTGTTTCCGCGATCTGAAAACCTGGGAACGATAAACGTCAGTGAAGTTTTCTGTGCATGGGATATTTGTTCCTTAGATTGAAAATTTGAATGTTTGTACATGCCATTCTTTTGAGATTAATACATATCTTTTAAGATTGCCAAAGTTATAAGTTAATATATCTCTTTTAACTAGAGTTAAAACAGTCTTCACTCCTATTACCATTACCGGATATTTCCTAATTCAATGTGTATAACAGGACATTATTTTATGCTTATCTTTTGGTAAGACAAAGTGTAGTCTTCTCTCAGTTTAAAGTCTCCTAGATTTATCTGACACCGATCCAACAAGTAGGTAAAAGGCCGAACCTTCAACTTTGGATTCAAAGCCGTGCTATCTACTTTAGGACTAACTCGTCGGTATCAAACATTATAGTCACAATAAAGATGAATTAACTCCCCGGCATATTCTGAATAATAGATCTATGTAGAACAATTTACGGGTAATAATTTAATAATAATAACAATAATCAATACTGATTTTTATTTAAGTTTGCGACTAGATAGTTCTTGGTATACTAGAAAAAGAAACTATTTCATGAAGACCCACAGATGAGTTTTGAGAAATTCCTTTTTGCTGTTTCTGGAGCGTTACTTCATTCAAGGGACACCATCGCTATAAGAAGTGCGTATGAAAAACTGCATTGCAGCCCTTGTTGGACAAAACTATAATTATAGAAATATTGATTGATGAACATAAAATTGTACCTGTAAGAAAGCAGAATTTGATAAAATGAGAAAACGGAAAGAAAAAACATTACTTTGTGCGAAAAAGACATGCGGGGAAGATGAAAAATTAGGAGACACATTGTTATAAAAGTACCCGGAATTGTTTTAAAAAAATTGATGCAAAAGAATTACAGGACACCGCAGAATTCAATCAAATAATGTTGAATTTATGTTAGATTAAGTTTCAACATCATGTCTCAAAAGGGAGTGAATTTTCACAAAAAGTTATTGCACTTTGTTGGAAAACATGACAGGTGTTCAACAAGCAGAAACACCATAGTGCCATCTTATGTGGGTCTAAAAAATTATTTTGCGCACTTTATTTTCTTTTTAAAGACTAGAATAAGTCCCATCACTTAGCATCACCTGCTCCTTGGGTAATTTCACAGATACCTAGAGCTCATGTCTTCCAACTATGTTACGATCCTCTTGACGAAATCAAATTTGAAGTATTTGTCAATAATTGATTAAAATTATTGTAAGTTTATGTGTACAAGTAATCCTGTCTTAAAGTGACACATTCCGAGAAAAAATTACTATTTAAAAATACTGACTCAAAAGCTGGTCGTATAATATTAATGGATTAATCAGTGTTTTAAGACTTAAATATACACACATTTGGAAGCGTCATATAGCCCAGGATAATGTTTTGAATTATTACGGTGTGAACTGAGAAAAATATCAAATGCTATAAGATTTTTAAAAATTATTGTGAGAAAAGGGACATCATAATAAATTATTACATTAAGGAAAGCAGACATAATCCTGTGCTTTTTAATTTAATCTTAAAAAGAGGAAAACTCTACTTTTCCCACACAAGGAAGTTTGCTATAATTATTAAAGTCCTCGTTACATAATTATGCACTGATCTGCTGTCTTCACATTATTTTTTGCTAGGTTAGTTTTCATAGTAAAAACTGGGTTATGTCCTTGGTCATACTTTTCTTTGTTCATTCTCTTAAAGCACGATTTAGTTTGGTTCGTTAACTCAATGCAAAGGTTTTATTCTCGTGTCAATTCTTAATCTTGTTTCTTCCTTATCGTAGATTATGAAACCATAATTCACCAAACACTTGGAGGAGGGATGGGTTGTTTTTTTTTGCGGTTTCTTGGTCGTCTGATATCAGAGTGAAACAAGACTAAAGACAAAAGTGAATTTCCTTGAGACCAGACTATAATAACAGCAAGCAAGATTAGAGCGGGGAATCAAGCTGAGGTGCGATTTGACTACCATAGAAGGCTTTTTCTAAACAAGTGTAATTTTTTGATTCAATGTGTTGCCTACAGATGTGACGCGTCACGCGAAATCATAAGCGCTAACATGTTTTTAAACATTGTAATAATATGAAGATGATGATGATGATGAAGATGATCATGATGATCATGATCATGATAGTAATAGTAGTAATAGTAATTATAACACGACTACTATTAATTACAATATGAATAATCGTGAAAAATATCTTGGGGACAATAAAGATTGGAATGGCAAAAACATCTCAAGAAAAAATATAGTAACAATGGTGCCGTTGATTGTTGTGATTTTAATAATAAAAAGTAACTGATAAAAACAATAGTACTTTTTTATATAAAAAAAAAGAAAAAT
Organism: Elysia chlorotica; assembly: GCA_003991915.1. Classification (NCBI taxonomy): domain Eukaryota; kingdom Metazoa; phylum Mollusca; class Gastropoda; family Plakobranchidae; genus Elysia; species Elysia chlorotica. The sequence goes on along the minus strand of RQTK01001003.1, from coordinate 50,067 downwards.
ATAAATTTACAAGATAAAAAAAGTTTCTAGTGATGATGATGGTGATAACTATGGTGATTAGGATGATGATAGCAAGTTAGGTGGTGAAAATTAGCATGAGAAAAACGATAAAACTTCAATTGTAATGGGCATAATAGTGAATTGATAATGTTGTTCTTCTAAAATGATGAAGGCATATCAGAGGACAGTAAACCCCATATCACAGATACCAAAAACATTGAAATACTTTCTTTTAATTAATCATTAAGACTTTTCACAATAATACCAATGAGGTGTGGCATTGGAAATTTAAAAGAAATATTCACACAATCCGAGAAAAAGATGAAATATTTTATTGCAAAACATTCTTTTCAGAGTGTGAAAAAGATTCTACGAATAAATTTTTGTAGTTAAACAAATTGTCCTTCTTAGGTAATCAGACATCGTGATGATATGTTTTTTATTTAAATAATGGTAACATTTCCTTCCTAAACAAAGATTAAAAAGACAGAAAAATTGTAACCACAAGAGTGATATTTTGATAAAGTCTTAACTGGCGCACACAACATTAAACAATATAATTAGACTTCCTAGAAATACCTATTGGCAATCAATACAAACTTTTCAATTTTTGTTTTTATAATACGATAGTAATTCGCTCAAATGGCAAGTTGTGAATGACTTCAACTGGGAATAGCTCTGTAAAGATCGACTTCCTTTTCCAACAAGCCTGTCAGCCCAAGTTGTTTTTCGCCTTTACAATACAGTTTATTATTGTTTTTCTAGCCTACCACTATCTTTAGCCTAAGCACCAACCCGAACACAATGGACTCAGAAGAAATGTGAGCGGTTTGGGCTGACACGCATGTGTGTACAGAAGTCGATTTGCGTAGTAGACTTATCATTCGCATTGCTTGTTATATCCTCTTTGTTTATCGTGTGCGGCCTTTGTTTGTATTTGGTGTGTTTGCCGTGGTCGACCCGGTCTGGTAGGGTGTGGTCACATCTCCTTTGTCTCTGTCAATCATATCTACCACATTTGAAGCCTGGAATAAAAGTAACAATAGGTGGTATTTTGTTAGTTGGTTGATTCTTCTAAACCTCTGAACATCCAAATTAGCCCATTTCGAGGACGGGTAAACAAATAAACTATATTAATAAATTTACTCGCCGCAATACATAGACGGATTTAGGATTCTAAGACTTCAATGTTGGATGGTCATGTTTGTGACACCGACTCAACTAGTAGTGAAAAATGTGGTCGCATTTGGATTCCATTTTAGACATAAAAATGTACTCAATGTAAAAAAAAAAACATACATATTGTATAAATTCACTTCCTCCATTTAAAAACTGAAACTAACAAGTGTTTTGGCTGGTTTTTCAGAAAACATAAAAAAATGTTATTGTTAAAGCCTAATGTTGGCTGTAGATTAAGATTGATCATAGGAAGAGGAAGAAAGATAAGTTCTATTAACTGTCGGTTAGATGATTTTTCATTTTAGTTAATAGGTTTTACCATTCAATGTGGCCCAAACGATCACCCGTTCGGAAGTAATCTGATAAGTTTTCAAGTGACAAAGGAAAGAATGAGAGGAGAAAAAAAAAGGAAAACAAGGCAGCCTTAAGCTTGGGCAGGATTTCAGCCACAGCAACACACCCAAGTGCCAGTTGATTATCGATCACATTGCACACGGCCGGCCAAGAGTGAACACACCAAGGGAGGTTATCCACGCTTTTCCAACAACTTATACCGAGTTAGGTAACTTTGCTGACACAACTGAGACTGGAGAGAGTATTTTATAACGTACTAACAAAGGAAAAAATTATGTCAGAACTATCAACGTTACCCAATTATGCAATGGGAAACTGTTTTAAACAAGTAGGCCTTCATTATAATTACATTTCAAATACAAAAAGTAACGCTCGAAAAAAAAAAATGATCAGAAAAAGAGTGTTCGTCTCATTTTACGTTTTTCTCTTTGAAATTATATAGTTCATAATGATTCTGTAACAGTGTATCTGTTTCTCTATTTTTCTTTTGATGCTTCTTTTTCACTCAAAGCATTATGCAACCCAAGGTTAAGAAAACATAATCTAGATTGCTTTAGATCTCACGATCAAACGATTATAACCAGCTTTTCTAAAAGTATGGAGCAAAAAATAATACGATGTCTCTACAGCCTTTGAGTGAAGGATATCATATTATAGTCTCTTGCAGGTTGTATTTTTGTTAGTAATGATTAGCACATTCTGGGCTATAGAATCTAGAATAATTATGAGCCTTTGCTTTGACTCGGCCATGCTATGTAGGAGGGTCAGTCCACTGTGCAGCAGTATGATCTGTTGACTCAATGAATTATGAGATCCCGTATGACCAGTCAATCAATAAAGGCCATTCTCAAAGTGTGGAAAGTCACGCGACCGCCAAGATCCTAAGCTTTGGTTATGCTTGTACAAGGTGTTCTCAATAAAGATAAAATTAGTGCATGGCATTCTAAATATGAACCCATGCTCATTTATTTTAACCAACATAAAATGTAAGTAGCCTCATTTGGGATTGACAAGAAGGAAAGTTATATGTAACGTCTCCTTTTTTTTCCCGAAATACTAGTGATATTAGGTATGGTTTTTTTTTTCTGGAGAGGGGTAAATAACTAGCTACCTAATCTAGGTTTTAAAAAATGAAAGTGAAAAATGTGACGCAATTCAGTTTTCTTTCTCTTCATTGCATAGTTCACTTTATATATGTACCAGTGTATAAGGATATCAATATTTTTGATTCCTCGATGTAATATTAGACGCATTAAGCGTGATTGTTATGAGAGAAAAAAAAATCTGGATTGGGGTTCAAAGCAAGACACCCGAAAAAACAAACCCAGTGAATTGTAAAAAAAAAAAAATACTATTTGAAGATCTGGAGTAAGATCACGGACAGTATTATTATCTCTAGCCCTGACGTCAACTGGGACACAAGGTGGCTTGATTGTATAGCGCTCGACTTTTGAATCGTACTGGTTTGTCCGCCGGTTTTATAATTAAGGAAATAGTTCTCATAGAAATTAGATTTCAGAAAGTTATTTTACTATTTAAAAATAACTAGCTTTGTTTTAAATTGTTTGTTAACTTAGAATGATTGCAAGTAACCGCACCAATGGCGTGAATACCGCAGTTTTGCAGTTGAGCAATCAACCTGTCTTTTTTAGAGAAATATTAAAAACTCTTAATTTGTTTGACAGAGTCTATAATTCGCAACGTGGTGATAAACATTTTTTTTTGTGTGAGAGATAAAGAAAGACACAAAAACCAACACAAAACAAAAATAACCTGAAAAAAAATTATCTGCGTGAATTCTAGACCAAGGGTTGTAAGTGCAACGTAGCGGTTGCTCAAAACTCTCAGTAAGCCTTTATTAGCATATCTTAGGATACGTCATAAGCTTACAATAACGTTGTACTTACGATCTGTGAAATATTAATAGAGGCCCATTCAACCTCCAACCTTTAGTCATAGGACTTTTAAAAACATTTTTTTATACGCCTAGTTCCATAATTAGTAGCTTCAACGGATTAAACCCCCCTCCCCCTCTCTCAATATAATTTTTGTTCTATTAATTGTCCATTGTGACCCAGGTCGACATCATGATTTACATTATGTAATAAAAATATAAGTACCACTTTTATAGTCAAAGGCAATCTTCTTACCACTGCTATGTTAAGCTTAAGCTCTAAATAATTGATACTTCTTATGAACTGAACTGCCCAAGAGTGTTTTTAAATAGAATTATATGCTTGTCATTATTGCCGTGTGATCTCACACTACCATTGTTTGGACCTAATTGTGAAATAACATGAAGGCAAAGGAAGACGTGGGGGGATATGATCATCAATACCACGGCACGGTACCTCATGAAGATGGCAATAATGATGATGATGATGATGATGATGATGATGATGATGATGATGATGATGATGATGATGATGATGATGATGATGATGATGATGATGATGATGATGATGATGATGATGATGATGATGATGATGATGATGATGATGATGATGAAAACGATGATAATAATGATGTTAAGAACAACAACCCACCCAAACGTGGAAAGCCGCTGCACCGTTGCTAGCGGCTCGAACCTCGTCCAGGTCATGGTAGCCGAGGATTTCTCGCACGCGCGTCGCGGTGCGCTGCTCCACTTTAGAAGTGTCAAAGTCTCGCACCTGGTGCATCAGGCTGTCCCGACCCACGTGCCCGACCAGAGACTGCACGTAAGACCAATCCTGGGACGAACACGGTGATAATACAGTCATGTAATAATAGCATGATGATCAAAATTAAACTACTACTACTACTACTACTACTACTACTACTACTACTACTACTACTACTATTATCACTACTACTACTACTACTACTACTACTACTACTACTACTACTACTACTACTACTACTACTACTACTACTACTACTACTACTACTACTACTACTACTACTACTACTACTACTACTACTACTACTGCTACTACTACTACTACTACTACTATGTACTGCTACTATCACTACCACTATTACCACTACCACTACCACTACCACCACCACCACCAATACCACTATTGCTACAACTACCACTACTGCAGAATCTAGCATGGATTGGTGTCCTAAATAGTGAGTATATATAACATTTGTTTTGGTTAGCAACGACAAAGGAGAGTCTGCTGATAGATTTTGAAATGATCGATATTGTGGAACTGCGATTTTATCAATAATTACGACCATTTTGTCGATAGGCTTCTCGGATAAATCTATGAAGATTGATTTTTTCAGCAAACAGAGATGGAAGTGAGCATGTAACTAATATATATGTTACGAAACCGTCTTTACAACCGCCACCATAAAAGGAGCCGTTTAAACTGGAGAGAGCTTGGCTTTCCCGGACCAAATTCCACCACAACAAACAACTTGCAAGCCGTCATCAAAGTGAGAAGAGCTAGATCTAGAATTTTAATTAATTTCAGCTGATAATTTTTAGTTACTGCGTTCCTGTTACTCAGCTTAGCTATGACCTAGATACTGATATCTAGCTGTAGATCAATCGTAAACTCATCTATACGCCTTTCGTAATACTGGTTAAGTCTGAATTAAGTTAGGCAGGATTTCTGTTTGCCGAGGTAAATTCTAGATTTCAGAGGTCAGATGAACAACGTTGTGTAAACTTACAACTTGTCTTCAGATATGCGAATCAGAATGTTTACGCTGGGTTGTAAGCTACCGCGATGTTGTACTTACGAATCTAGTCTAGATTTGAATGAGATGCTTTATAAAAAAATGTATGCCATTTGATTTTTTTTTAATGCGCAGCACAATCCTAGAGGTGGTAAGTGTCACAAAACAAAAAACAAAAACAACAACCTCCTCCTCCACAAATAAAAACAAAAAACAAGAAAACCTCAACAAAACAACAACAACAAAAAACAAAAACAACAACAGACAAACAACAAAAAACATGGGGAACAAAATGTACAATCGAACGACCGTTCACGTCCTAATAACGTTTGTCACTACATATAGGAGTTGGTAATTGAAAACTGCGTGATGCATCTCATTATAAAATGGTGGTGACTGATTTTTTGTTATCCCTTCAATAGTAAAATGATTTTGAATGTTAGTATCCCAGGAACTATCCTCTCAGCTTTGCCCATCCCACAATCGCAACGGATTTTGTGATTTTAACAATATTATAGAGTGGCAGTTTATCCTAGCAATAAATGCGAATAAAAAAGTGAAGCATTTGGTTACACCCCACTCAAATATCTTCTTAAGCTTAAACAAAAAAGGAAATTGGAATTCAAAGCCGGGTGTTCCCCATGGGCTGTGACTTGATATCCACAATCAACTTGCGTCAATGTGACATTTCAAGTACGACAGAAAGACGCACACTGTAATGAACATTCATTGAAAAAATTTCGACATGAGTACCTAGTTGCCCAACTGCATCATACTGGATGTACGGATATCGCCGCCAATTCAAAACCGTTGCCTCATTAACGCACACCTTAATAAAACTGCTAAAGCATAATTAGTGAGACCCACGGTGAGTTTTGTTTCATTGTAGCCCAGCAGCATGTAGGATGCTGCCATAACGTCATGCACACAGGCAGGTGGGCGGTGGTAGCTGTGGATCTCCGATATCGTCGATTGGTCCATCTGGTCATGTGAGAAATGAGGAAGTAGATTAGCCCATAAGGAAATATCTGAAGTTACAGAACACACGTCACTGGTAGTTGTGTTTTCACAAACAAATTTAATAAAATGCATGAAATTTCAATCTTGTTATCCATCACGTAGTTCGCGGTCTTGAGTTATTTTTTACGTATTAACAGAAAAAAACGGCAGTTTGATTTTGTATATTGTATAGGGCATAAATCATTCTGTGTTGTATTAAAACCTAGTGATGAAAATAATTAAGCGTAGCCTGTGTTATAATAATAATAATAATAATAATAATAATAATAATAATAATAATAATAATAATAATAATAATAATAATAACAAGTATACCATGGCTGTACTTATTGAGTAGGTTGACTCGCCTCTAGTATATCATAGCTGTACTTTCTTGTGTGTAGACTCACCTCTAGGATATCATGGCTGTACTTGTTGAGCTCCCGCAAGTTTTGCAGCTTTTTCTCGGCAGCCTCGATCTGAGAGCTGAGCTGAGCCTCATAGGGACTGCGCCTGGCCTCTGATATGGTGCGCTCCAGGACTCCCACATGCCTTCTCCTGATCGCGTCACGCAGATCTGCGTTCAATGGGAGAATTATAACAATGAGAAGTATGTAGAAAGTGTTTAGTCGGCTCGAAATATTATGTTTATGATAAAAACAGCTATTTTTAAGAAAATGATACTATGTTTTGCGATATTTTTTCCTGAACGATTAGCCCTTTTAAACACTAGCGCAGACTACAAAGAGTCAGACAGGAGTTAAGAAGAAAACTTTAAAAAAGTGTGTCGTAGAAATCTTGTAATAAGTACATTATTTAGAGCGGATTAACACACATAAATGGCGAATAATAGTTATACGCACATATGGCCTATTTCGATTAATGGCGAAATTTATCCTATTTAAAAGTAGATTCACACATTTTCATAGGCATAGGCATCATATTTAATTGTCAAAAGGTAGGCAGTTTGAGTGTCAAACAGTTTAAGGTGAATAACGAATAAACAACTTCAAACCTGTTTATTGCAAAATTAATACAGATGTGATTTACTCTAGCACGTACTTGGAGGGACAATCTGTGCAACATTCTCACATAAACATGTATTGTTATTTTAATGAGTTATCCGATTAAATTAATTTTGTTTCATTTTTTCAAAGTGATTTCATACTAAATCGTTTCTTCAGTTAAAAACGTTATGGTCTTGCATATTTGGTCAAATCCTACATGCGCGTACTTTTCTTACAACACTTCACAACTATAGTCAATCTTTCATGCATTATTTATCTTCAACTTATGAAAATGTGAGACAATAATTAAGAAAAAATTAAATTCTTAATATTGATACTAATGGTCACCGACCAAATAACTAATAAGAGCGTGTGAATGAGATAGAATACACCAAAGATAAAAACACAAGACAAAGTCTCCTCTCGTAACATATAAGCTCTAACAAACCTTAAAGACACCGTAATCTTTGTACCAAAACAAAATCGAACTTGTCTGCTTAATACAGTTTTGCTCTATGAATCTTACCTATGCATAAAAGCCTATAAATGTAACCATACCTTTCTTCATTTTAAGATATTCCACTCTGTTGTATGCTCTAGTCCAGTCCCCACAATCTTCCATGTGGTTTTTCTCGAACTTTGACATAGCTTTCTCAATTTCATCAATGTCTTTTCCCGACGTTACATCGATTAAGTGATTTCGAATTCGTTTCTGTAAAAAAAAAAGAAAACACTTGATCAATGAAAATGAAATAATTTATAAAGTCAAATTGTTTTTTAAAGATAGTACTTATACAAAATAATATTGCTAACTATATTTTTTTCTGCCCGGTCGTAAATTAAAAAAAAAACAAAAAAAGAACAAAAAACAGAGCCCTTCCATTAAGCAAAAAATTAATATAAGTGGATCGACTTTTCAGGCACTTTATACTCCCCCCCTCTCTCTCTCTCTCTCTCTCTCTCTCTCTCTCTCTCTCTCTCTCTCTCTCTCTCTTTCGCTCTGTTTCTCTCTCTATGTCGTTATTTCACTTTTACTTACACTATACCTTCTCCTGACTCCCCTCCCTCTCTCTCACTCGTTCGCTCTCTCATTGTAAATGATTTATCAAGCTTTGTTTTAATTTAAAATCTCTACTTTCCTCACCCATCTGCACCACGATGCCTAACCCATCCCTTTCTTGCATGTTTGCGTGTAATATCCAAGACAGATATGGCTTTTTCGGGCACGTTTCACAGCAATTGTCTAAAATGCTCTCTCTCTCTCTCTCTCTCTCTCTCTCTCTCTCTCTCTCTCTCTCTCTCTCTCCTCTCTCTCCCCCCCTCTTTCTCTCTCTCTCTCTCTCTCTCTCTCTCTCTCTCTCTCTCTCTCTCTCTCTCTCTTTCTCTCTCTCTCTCTCTATCTAATCTATCTATCTATCTATCTATCTATCTATCTATCTATCTATCTATCTATCTATCTATCTATCTATCTATCTATCTATCTATCTATCTATCTATCTATCTATCTATCTATCTATCTATCGATCTTTCTTCCTCTTTAGTTTTAACGTCTCCTTGGTTGCCCTGTGAGATCCTTTAAGGCGAGTTCACACTCGTGGACGTACCTTGTAGCCCTTGTAATCGTTGGGCTCTGTGTTTGCCGAGCCATTACTGGCCGCATACTTGGACTCGGGGTACGGTCGCAACCGTCTTGGAGACCTCGAGTTGTTGTTCTCCTTATCATGGGTTTTGTTGGTGCCTCGTCTGCTAGTGCTATTGCCCTGTTCGTAGTGGTTCACTTTTCCACTGTTGTTGTTATTTGTTTGGGCGAAACTCTGTAGGTGATAAATATAGATAACCCCCCTCATTAAGTTTGTAAATCAATATCTGAGCAAATGCCATCATAACTTTTGTATTCTTTTTCTTGTTTTAAATCTCCTGGGTTTCCCGAAGAATCATATGATGTGACGGGGCACCAGATGAAATTTAAGCGCCATAGTCCCTGAAAGTTCGTTCAAAGAATCAACCGACTGATCCCGCTTAGCTCCTACTATAGCACTGGCCCATTTCATACTGTTGTACCTCATTCATAAGTCGAAATATTATTGTCATTCCTCGCAATTACAATTCTCTACATAGCATTTAGAATCTTTTCTTAATTTTGGCTATCATCCATATCATGTCATAACGAAAACGTCAACTTTTTCAAATGTGTTATAAAAGGGACACGATTGCCCAATTTTCATTTCAACTCAGAATTTATGCACACATGTAGAAGTAAATAAACTATTTGGCATTTTGCCTTAATAATAATTGAATGTACTACCTGCTACTATACTTATAGGATAAATTATGTGTTAAGCATTTTCTAGTAACATTACTTAAAATTTATATTACTGAACTATTTAATGCCATATGATAAAAAGAGATATGTTTCTCCTGAGCTCAGAAAATTACCTTTTTAAAATGACAACAACAAATTTAATGAATAATATATAAATGTTTCAATAATTATAATAATTTCTACAAAAATTAAATGGAAAAAAATATGTCGAGCACATTATTTCCAGCATAAGTCATTTATTACGATAACAGTTATGGTAATACGGTATATTTTGTGTATATTCAAGATATTTTAACTTTAAAGCATGCAAACTGCCATTTGAGGTACTTAAATTATTTGAACTACTTTTTGTGGAACTTAAAGCATATAAACTGCCTTTCGTGGAATTTAAAGCATATGAACTGCCGTTTGTCGAATTTAAAGCATGTAAACTGAGTTTTCAGGATTTTTACAATGTATTAATAATTTTGTAACAATATCTTGGTTGTATCAATATTGAATTGGAATCGGTTCAATCTAAGCCACTGAAATAAGTCTTGGCACTCACCTGTTGTGTGGCTCTTGGCTCCCCTCCGCTATTGGTGGATCCGCCACAACCCATTCTGGTTTTAGGTGATAACCTTATCACCTAAGTGCCCACGTATGATGGCTTAAGGTGTTGAATCCGTCAGTGCTCAAATATAGAATCTTGTTTCTCCAATTACTTGTGAAATCTGATTTTAATGGCGGGAAAAACACATGTTTATGTTTTATCACGTCGTTTTGCATTGCCTAGAGTGTAGATAATACATTTCTGTGAGATAGTAGAGAGCAGTATGAACATTTCGCGACTGTTTGAACTTCAGAAAACATCAACAGGCAATTTCATCATTACATAAAACGATTGCCTAATCATCTTGCTTTGAAAAAATAATAACACACTTGTTTGGCATTATTGAACTTACAAACCAATCTCAATCTCCTTGCATGGAAGATCTACTTTAGAAAATCGAAGAAACCGTTAAGTAGCTTTATGTTCAATCAAAGAAAATTCAAAACACAAGGCTCACTTAAGGCAACCTGAATGTGACAGGTGAGTACATTCTGATAAAGAAAATGTCATTGTTTAGTCAAAATAATAATTATTAATTTCACAATAATGACGACAGTGCTAGTGTGCTGTCTTAAAAAAGAAATACGTATGGCACATTTCGCTAAAAATGTATTCATTATGAAGATGCTGTACCTCTTTATTTAGAAACAGTAGAGTCGCCAGAAGGAAAATTATAATGATACATAATATTGGAGATGTAGTAGTAGTAGTAGTAGTAGTAGTAGTAGTAGTAGTAGTAGTAGTAGTAGTAGTAGTAG
>RQTK01001003.1:0-30151 GCA_003991915.1 Elysia chlorotica | reverse complement strand
TAGTAGTAGTAGTAGTAGTAGTAGTAGTAGTAGTAGTAGTAGTAGTAGTAGTAGTAGTAGTAGTAGTAGTAGTAGTAGTAGTAGCAGCAGAAGTAGCAGCAGCAGCAGTAGTAATAGTAGTAGATCAGATGAGACAGTCACAAACCTGGATCAAGCTTAAGACTAGAAGATAAGAAGAATTCACATAATCATTCTTATCGAATCTATATAAATGTATATAATTGTCTTCGTCTCAAACTTAGACATGCGATCAAATCCAAACCGCTCCACCCTAAAATCCCAAATTTTAAACTAAAATTACAAATGGGCCAGAGAATTTCAGAGTCATGAAACTAATGACATCAAACGCCTAATCAAATTTTGAACGAAAATGAACGAATTAATAAACTAAAAATGTATTTAAAAAAAACTAACAGACACAACAATTACTGCTTCCTCCCCTTCCTTGAGCAACAAATTAATCGAAAGTGCTATAAATATTGATTCTTTTTATTTTCTAAGTGCGTGCACAAATTTTAATGCGCACAGTGCACCGTTTTCTTAGAACGCTTGTTTAATAATTAATTCTGATTATGAATTATTGAGCCTACTTTAATTTGATGCAACCTCTTCAAGCAAACATAATTATTAAGTTCCTACAGTTATAGATCCTGAAGATACAAAAGTTTGAGTTCAGCACAGTTTAAATTTAGCTGTAATACTTTAGTTTTGTCCATCCTACAGTCCCCACGACTTTGATGGGTTCCCAGCTAGTTTAAATATAATTGCAGCTGCGAATTATATAACTGTAGGTTTAATATAGGACTATAGATATTAAAACTGTTCTATGTCTTACGTGAAGTGAAACGCAAAACTATAGCCATAATGCTTTTAGAGTCACGACAGTACTTGCATTAAGAGTCATAACTCTATGTGTGCATTTCTTCTTTTCTGGTGTTTAGCAACCAGCTACAAGTTTTTATCTTTTGAACACCTCTCTCTCCCTTTCTCTCTCTCTCTCTCTCTCTCTCTCTCTCTCTCTCTCTCTCTCTCTCTCTCTCTCTCTCTCTCTCTCTCTACCATCAGTTCATTTTAGGAATGATATTTTTGCGCATCTTGAAAAATATCATAGAATGTTTAAGAAACATGCTCAAAGCTTCTTCGGACCCAGAAGAGACTGCCTCTTTTCTAGCGCCATTTTCAAGCGTCTTAGAATGCGTCCAGGTTATGGCTCCCATTTGAACTACTGTACAAAAAATACTTATTAGATAGGTCCGTGGTGATCATAAAATAATAGATTAAAAAACACATTATAAAGAGATAAAAATGTACCTTCTGCGACAGTACTTAACTGATGTATCCCTAGATTACATCTAGATTCTTAGCCCATAGTTTAAACCATTTCATAAATGTAGGCTAGAGTCACTTTTAACTGGCTAAAATAACGTGTACCTTCGAAATTCGTCATTTAAACAAATCTTTCTACATCTCGATCTAGTTATACATGCAACTGTAGATATTGCCTCTACTTTGCGTCATAACATCTATGTGCTTCTGCTCACAACTATTCTGAATAACGTGTTCACTTTGGAGCTGTTTTTTGGAATACCATTTCGGGTAATCACTTCGAAAAGTTAAATTGTTATCATTCATTAAATCGAGGAATCAAGTTAACATTAACCAGTAAGATCATGTACACACAAGCGTGAATCTTCGATTTGTTCAAGTCAAGCTAATTCCTGAACTAAGGTGTAGGTGTACCTACAGAAGCAAGCTATTCCGTAGGTACAAGTGTACCTACCGAAGCATTACCTTTTTTTTTATAAAGGACTGTCCAATAATAGATTGCAGTTTGCACACAAGTCCATGTAAAAGTAGATAACAAATTATTTCATTTGTTGTTTTCATGCAGGACTACCTATTAATAGATTAAAGTTCCTTTAAGTTATTGTTTTCATAAATGGCTGTCAATCAAGGCTTCCAAAACGCCTTGCTGTCAATTCATAATTATATGACAGCACAGTATGTGTTAATTTAGATCAAATCAACCAAATGCCAACAGAATTAGTCCTTTTTAAGGTGATAGTAGCACTTTTATGATGATAAAAATTACTTACCTTGGTGTGTCAACTTAGGATAGGCACTTTATGCTAGCTGAGTTTTGTATTTTATTGCCGGAATGGATACTCCTTTTAATGAGGGTATTTGATTTAAAAAAGTCGAATCAGGTAGTTATGTGATATAATTTTAAGCAAGGTAATCGATTAATAAATTTTTTTATGAGAAGGAATATCTCTTTTGACGTTTTTACGAATTGCTCTATTATTGTTTATTTCATCCCATAGTGGTTTGATTTTCAGTTTTAACAGATAATTACTGCATTTAAAAAAATTAATATTATATTTATATAATTATTCTCATTTAGTACAGTTGGTCAATAATAAATCATCTGTAACAAACTTTAAATAATGAAAATAATCTAATTTATTATACTTAAACGAATAATGACATTTAATGACCCTCCCCCTTTTTTCGCCCACTCCAGTTTTAGAAAAATCAATTTAGAGCATCGAGATGAAAGCGAATTAGCGGTCATGTTTTCTAAAGTCTAAAACTATAAACGTGGCCACTAGAAACAATCACCGGTCTGTTCTCGCAAATACCAATTGGCTGAAAGTTATTTGTATTGCGACACAACAAAACCTAGCTCACCATGTACGCTGTTCTTGCTGGCGCACACAATTTCTTTGCGATTCGAGTGAAAGAATGAATAGTTTCGGGTGATACGATTCAAACATTTCGCAAAGAACAGTGAATATAATCTCGTGTCGTCAGTATTGTTCTCAATAATTATATTCAAAGCTCGGTGAAAAAAAAGAAGTATCCTGATGAGATAATTTCCGGACTTTGCCCGCTGCAACAGAACCTAATTAAAACTGGCGCGTCTGCTATTATCCTGCTCGCGAATGAAAATACTACCTATACCATTTGTAACATCGTATCTGCAGTAAAGGCAATAGGATTAAAATCTTTGTTGAAACAAATTTGGGAACGTTTTTTTAAAACAACATGATGCCGTAGACTTTTTGAAAACAAACATAAAAGTTATTAGGAGCATCGTTTAAATCAAATATTTAGAACCACCTATATATATTTATATATATATATATATCTAACATTCTTTGATACGTGCTTATCATCATCATCATCATCATCATCATCATCATCATCATCATCATCATCATCATCATCATCATCATCATTGGGTTTTTGTTGTTGTTGCTTCTGGGGAAAAAATCGAGCTTGAAGTCATTTGGGTACGATTGTTGCTTTTGCAACAAACCCCATATTGCATATGTATGTATAACCACAGAAGTCTACTGCACCTGAGCACTATTGTTTATTGTTTTTTGTTTTTTGTTTTGGTTTTTGGTTCGGTTTTTATTTGGGTTTATTAATTTGTGGGCGCAATGGAGGTATATTTGTGTGGTGATGTGTCTCATTATTCCTAGCGTGGAGGATTTTTTAATGGTCACTTGCACAGCAGAATGATCAGCCGCGGCTCTTGAATGTCACGGCAAAATAAAGTGGACATAATCGCAGCTTATCTTACAAAAATAATTTTTTTGCCTGTTATCTCTCAATTCGACAACTCTATGTCGAGCATAACACAAACGACTTGACTTTGCTTTATTATTTTTATATACCTAAAAATAATCACTTGGCCAACAAAGATAGAAAGATACTAAGAATCTCACAGGGGATCTAGATATCAGTGATCCTTCAGAAAAGAGCCCTAGGGTGTTTCATTAATCATCTGAGTACCTTCCCCTCATCTTTGATTTTCACTTTGAAACTGTAATCCTTCTATTTTTATCCACCCTCACACATGGGGTTTTGAGGCAATTTTATTTACTTTTGTAATGTCTAGATGTTTTGAACGAAACTAAATGGGCTTGTTTTTTACGAGTACTTACTCTTAATTATTGTAACCTCAAACCCTCCTAAGTAAACGTGTCCATCAGACAATAGAAGGCATAATGACAGGCTGACAATAACTCCAGCTGACCCTGCGTGACGCGAGTCTGGGGAAGAACTGTCGTGGGAGGAAGCGTTTTCAAGCGCGAGCATCCACGCCCACCAGCGGCACCGTGTGAGGAAGGGACGCCACGGTGTCGCGAGTGGTGTCTGCCTACAGGGATAAAACAGCTCGCTCAGGAATGACGGCACAGGTTTCGTTTGCTGTCATCGTATATCTGGCCTTAGATTGAGTTTCCAATCTCGCAGGAGTCTCAAAGTTGTTGTTCTTATGTTAGACTGAAATTATACAAATTAAACATTTCAGGTTTTTTTTTAAAGAAGACATTATCTTCAAACTTTTGTTTCCTGAACATTTATTGCTTTCGAAGAAGAGAAGAGACGTTGGTCGGATGCTAAAGTATAATTCAACAAATAGCTCGGAGCTTTAGTGGAATAAAAGGTGAGACGCCCAGAATCGTTTCATGTCACCTTTGCGGCTTTCCTTAGCCCATATATTGTCTCAAATCTGCAAAACAAAATTTTTTAGTGTAATATGTATTAGAAATTGGAATGTCAAATATAACAAATTAGAGACATGAGTATTCAAGTCATAATGCCCCTCCTCCCCTCTGATTTTATTATCATATTTTCATTCGAATCTAGCATTTTATGCCTCATGTTTGATTTGTATATAGCCATTAAAACGTTAGTAATTTACTACAAGAAACATTAAAATTTTACCAAATGTACTTATTTGAATTATTTTTCCGCACTACAGAAATAAATATATCCAGTAAGAATACAATTGCACACAACATACGATGGATAAAAGTATAGGACTTTTATTCGCTTCATCCTCAATGGTAATACTCGCAGCTCTGGTGGCGACCACAGTGGAGTCAGCAAAATTACCTGGTGAGTAAATTACACACTTCTAAGTAATGAGTAAAAATAAAGGCTTTAACCAACTACAGCTTGTTCAGGGCAATGCTTCTAAGCTAATCATGAAACTAACTGAATGGGTTGCCTATTAGCAAATACATGATTTATAAATGGTTCATTAAATGTCTTCAACAAATGTCTTAATCAGATGGAGCCCACTTATAACTATGTCGGTGACAGCATATGTGGATTCTCAAGACATCTCAGATCATAATCTGATAAAAGAAATCTTCAACAGGGCTCCTTAAGTTTTAGTCAATATTTATATATTGCAAATCAAACACATTTTTACTTGGAAGGAAAATGTGTAATTGTATGGACACAAAAGAAAAACCAGACAGTTGTACACTCAAAGTCTTGGTCTTCCACAACGTCTCTGGCAAACTAAAACAACACTTGCCAAATTTTCTGATATTAACTCGTGATTCAGTAATTTACTTTATTTAATTTTTAGGCCTTTGAAAACAAACACATTTTTGTCATGTAAAACTTAAAAGAAAGCGCAGCGCGTTGAGTTTATTTTTTATGATGTTGACGAAAATAATAATAATAATAATAATAATAATAATAATAATAATAATAATAATAATAATAATAATAATAATAATAATAATAATAATAATAATAATAATAATAATAATAATAATAATAATAATAAAATAATAATATATACTAGAAAAGGGGGAAAAGAGAATGACATACACAGATGTTGCGAAGGAAAAAACCCATTAAGTATTGGTACGAAAGGGAAATATAGATAAATTAAAAGAAAAGGTATGATTAGGAATATGAGTTTAGTTTTGTAGGGCTTCAAACCACTGTTTAAAATAGCACTAATCTTGTGGGTCATGAGATGCGAGTCACTCCTGGCATACAGCGCGCGCAATAACCTTTTGAGGCACGCCTAGGGCATGATGCCTTAAGAAATTCTTCATCATTAATAAAAAAAAAAAACGTCTTTATTGCGTTTCATCCCAAAATAAAAAGTGATGGTGAAGGAGTACCAGTACGCTATAAGTTAAACATTGGTGCTGATCAAATCATATTTTCAGGCTTATGAAAATTAAAAAGTAGACAACATATCAGGCAATAAAAGTTTTTAAAAATTTAATAAATAGAAACTACTAAAATATCAAAACAATCAATACTTAATATTTTTTTCACTCCTGAATTTTGTCATAACAAACAAAAAATCCTTTCGCACCTATTCTCTTCTAACAGTCGTTCTTGAAATAACCAGGCTGAGTTTTCGCTGAAGGTATTATGTTGAGACGTTTTTAACTTGGAAAACCGATCCAATAGGGGAAAAGTAAATCCCCGTTGAAAGAGTTGAGTCTCTAATGATGGGCTGACTTCACCTAATGATTTGCTTTCTGAATAGCCCACACATGGGCACAAGGGTGGCAATCTACGATTGATTCTCAGAGAAAAAAAGGAACAATTCAACGCTTTTGATTACACACCGAGGAACTCCTCCCTGTCTCTTTATCTCTTCATCTATCGCTCTCTTTCTCTCTCTTTTTCTCTCCGGTCTCTCCCTCCCCCTCTCTCTCAATCTCTCTCCTGTCCACCTCTCTTAACCTCTATCTTTCTGTATCTATTTACCTTTCTCTCCTTCTATGAGGAAGTCGTCTCTGTCTCTTCCTATGTCTCCATCTATATCTTTCTCTCTCTTTCACTCTCTCTCTCTCTCTCTCTCTCTCTCTCTCTCTCTCTCTTTCTGTCTCTTTTGGTGTGTCTGTTTAGCTTCTCTCAACCTCCTCTATCTGTCTCAGTTTCTCAGGAATCTTTTTAAAAAAAATAATTTAGGGTGGTCAATATTTATTCTGCAGGCTATAATTCTATGCGGTACGTAAGGATAGTAATTTCTAAAGATTAATGTTATACAAGGTGGAAAACATTACAGATATTGGATCTAAAAAGATACTTTGGTTTTAAGTGAACCAGGAGCATTGAGCCAAAGATATGTAACAGTGCGGTAATAATATTCTTTTTTTTCCTTGTAAACCTCCAAGGGATAGCGTGGTTGTTGAAACTAGCCAAAAAAACCAACTATCTTTATAATTAACCTTTTTTATCTTTTAAAGGACTGTTTTTTAATCGACACTAAAATAATATATTTATTTTTTATCTCGTGTAGTATCCTTTTATTCTTTTTTTGTTTAGCAACCCTCGCCAGGTTCCGGTGGGTTACTTTTTTTTATAATCACGTGTTTTTCAGCCCTCGGATCCCTGTTAAAATCCACAGACAAAAGTCTATTACTCTCACTATTGCGAAATGATATACATTACTGAGCCTAGCAAAATTCACCTCCGACGGCACCAGTAATCACAGTAATGATTAATTTCTGCATGTTTTGTATGAAGTTCGTCTTGAGCTGGGCCACAACACGAACTTCAATATCATCATGTTGCTCTTTTAAATTATTATTTTCGCTTGCCTAAATATCGAGTTTCATCGCGCTAAGTAAATCTTTTGTTAGTACTAAAAAAATGGAGAGTGATGAATTATTAATAGATCTAATTGCTTGTTTCTGTGTGGCCAAGTATGGTTTACCTGGCAAACCTGAACACGCTTAACGAAGAAAGAGAGAGAGTGTGTGTGTGAGAGAGGCAGACAGACAGACAGACAGATAGACAGACAGGTAAACAAACAAACAGGCAGACAGGTAAACAAACAGACAGGCAGACAGACAGACAGACAGACAGACAGACAGACAGACAGACAGACAGACAGACAGACAGACAGACAGACAGACAGATAGACAGACAGATAGACAGACAGATAGACAGACAGACAGACAAACAGACAGAGGAAATAAACACCAGAAGAAAGATGATAGGAAGAGTAGGAATGAATTCCGATAAATAAAAAGGGAAGAGCAAAAATAAGAGAAGGGTAGATATTTTGAAATAAGAGGAGTCTTACAGAAATAACGGGTTGTCACCGCATTTCTTTAAATGGTTTGGTTTTTTGTAAATCGTTTGAGATCTCAGTCAGATTCCTCTTCAAATAGGTTAAGTACCAAACGTGGAGATAAACCTGGTTATAAAATGCTGGAGACATAAAATACAAACTTTCAAAAGACAATGATTTTTTTTTTCGCTCTCTCCACTTTTTTTTACAAAATGATTGTTTAGTAAGTTAGTCTACAGCCGTTACTTGATTGACATGCCTGAGTCAAGTTTATAAGAAAAGAGCTTTCTATTTTCGTTGCTTCTAAAATCGTTTGAATTTCTTGGACGTAAACGGGAAATTGCACGGGTTGGAATCTAAGTTGGCGCTTGTAAAAAAGTCAAAGTGTCCAGAATGGCATTTCAATGCCCTTTCGCTTTGGGCTATAAAGATCTCGGCTAGGTACAATGAATCCTGATTACTAAATCCGTGAAATGGAAAATTTCGACACTTTTAACTCGGTATATAGCCATAGGGGCGATAATGACATGGCGTGTTGTCTTGGAAACCAACAGCCTCTCTGCGGTTAGCAATCACTGTCTCAAATATTGACTTTAAATCTGGATGGCACCAGTAATATCTATAGAATAAAAATTTTAATGAAGTATCACAGGTGGGCGGGATTCATATACTGTTGTTGTAGGTCGTTTAAATCTTTTACGAATAAAGCACTATTATATTTTGATATTTTCTCTAACTTGGGTCTCACTCAATTTCAATTTTTTTTCCTAATTTGAACAATCAAAAAGTCTTTGAACTATACTAACCTTAAAAAAACACATAACTTAACATAGTCGATATATCGTAGCATAGTTAGATTACAATTATGTGAGTACATTGCATTGGGTGGTAGCGAGGTGATAACGAGTTATTCATGAACTAAAAAGGTTTTTTGGAAAGTAAAGCCTCTAAAGCCATAACCGTCTACACTTTCAAGAGCATACAACTAATTTACTATTGTGCATATACTCTCAAACCAAAGAGCTATGTTCTTGGGCAATGAGTAATGTGTATGGCGTCAAATATATAGTACATCACATCATCAGTATTGAGCAGAAAATGCTTAACAATGTGAGCCTAATGGCGCGTGTTACAGATTTGCGTTTCGAACATAGAGCGCGGTCGTATTTTGCAAATTAGAGGGATATTGTCCGATTCAAATTAAAACTCGACTAGTTGTAATATATGTTCAGAAAGGTATAGATGTTATCACAATAAACAATAGACCTAGAACTTAAAACAACGGAATAAGGACACCAGTCTAGTGAGCATCATCAAAAACGTTCAACGAAACAAGTTTCAATATACGAGATATCAAGCTCTAGAGAGCTGATCTCGTATTTATACGACGTGCTAATTTTGGTCTAAGCAGGTGGATATCAATGAGATATCCCAAGCGCGTGTTTATCACAGATTCTCCGTACAGAAAAGTTGTCTGCACAGTTGTGGCCAGGAATACTGACTGCAATGATGCGACAAAGGCTGCAGGTATGCAAACACAATGTTGTAAAAAGTTGACCGGACGACGACTGCTTTTTCGTGCAGTCACTACAAGATACGAGTTTAAGGCTCATCCCTGTGAACCTTAATCGAATCAAGAGTCCAATAGGTACCGGTATAGCTTTAAAATCTCGCCGTCCATGAAAGTTTTTGCGAGTGCCAGGCTTGGCGATTGGGAAAAGAATGGTTCACACAAAACAAACTTTTCTTCAAACCGGTCACGCTGTCCTTTTACGCAGGTGTTAAAACATTATTCTTCTTTATGCGCCACCTCTGTTACAAACATCGGCGATCAAATCCCTCAATTTCTTTCAATTATGTGTTGCCTTGATGAAAACATTGATATGCATTTCTTTTTTCGTTGTGTGACTGGATAGACGATATAGTTTTTTAGCAGTCTCTCTCTGAGTTCTATGCCTTTTATTTTCCACTTAATAATCCCATTTTGTTGTCCAAAGAAGTTTTGTGTCTCTCTCACTTATGGCTTTGAGTAACATTTCGCCTGTATCCCTATGTACCCATTACTTACCTCTTAGGTGGTTTTCTTATCTTCTAATGATGCTTTTATGTTTGTGATGCTTCCGGTCTTTTTTCTACGTGTTGGTAAGAATCTGGAATATGTGAGTAGATACCGCACATATGATTTTGATATATAAATTGTAGTGCTTATTGTATGTGTTTTTTCATGAAGATGCCTTTTTATTCGGCTGCGGCATCTGTAAATGGCGAAATTTTCTTTGTCTAGAATGTGGAATCCAAAATTGATGTAAAGCCTAATTATATAAAGGTATCAACCTGTTTTACTCTTTGTCCAAAACATGAGATGCTACATAAAGGGACTTGTTGACATCTCTACATGTCTATGTACTCGATCTTCATCGCATTAACTAGTTTAAGTTCTGAATGCTAACCCTCCATTCTGACTGTCCTCAAAATCTCTTGCAAAATTCTTTTCAGCGTCAGCAATCAGCACCGCGCCGTCTGCATGCCATATTAGATTGTTTGCGTTAGGATTCTCAACTTTGACTCCTGTATCTCCTTCTGTTTCTCAGAATCAATTCACTGTTAGTCCAGGAAGATTAGCATTTATGGTTATAAGAAATTAATGCGTCGCACTAGGTGCAGCTTGATAAAAGCGCCAACTCGCTGGATTTTTTAATTGCCCCTAATGCCTGCATTTTAACAATAAATATCTTTTAGCAGTAAAGACTTACGTTATTGCGAGCGAAGAAAAGGCCCAAGCTTGGATTTACGACCTTAGACACACCTGAATCAGCCCTAGATCTACTGGTATAGTACAATAGGCACACGGTGTAATGCATTTCACAACTGTGCGTGTAGTAACTATGATAACTATTGCAAGCGATATATTAGCAGTGTTATTCGAAATTCTTTAAATCTACAATTATTAACAACACATTACAAAAGTTACATAGATCAAAGTTAAAAAGAAACAGAATCAGAGACACCTCTGACATTTAATAGCTTACACGTGGGCCTATATATAAAAAATATGTGTTCCCCCCTTTCACTTCACCTAATTATTTGCCGCAAGTGTAAGAATGAATTATTATTAGTAAATAGTTTACGACACACTCAGAGAAAAGAGATTGCATAGATACAATAACGCCCACAAAGCACATCCATCCGCCGTGATAGTATTGCCACTCAGATTTGAGATAATTTTATGGTACACCATAGACATGAATAGGGTTTTGAACATTTTCTATCAGGGCAACGAGGACATTACGATCATAATCAATCAAATCATTGCAAGCGTATCATCTTGCATTGCATTTAATGCATGCTATAACGTCACGAGGAAGGAGTGAGTGTGCTCGGAGAAGTCCACAAACAGTTGGAGTGATAATATAAGCAATTATAAGATTGTTCATCAAAGGATTCTGTGTCTGCCATCCCACATTGTTTGCAGAGAGTTCAGCTTATTGAAGAAGTGAATTTCTCTAGGAAACCGTTAGTAGGGAGCGAAAGTTTCAACTTTATCCCGTGAAATTAGAGACCCTTTACACTGATAGACAAAGTAGCGTTCAACTTCAGGAATAATAATAGCAGAAAATTATTTGACCATAAAGAAATTAACTAAAATCTCCTATTTAAAAGACTAATTGCAAAGAGGTCATTCATTACAAAAACAATAAATCTTTTTTTGTGTCATTTGCGCTTCGTTTGCAGTTAGCATGAAAACTGTTCATACACGAACAAGTGGCCTTCTAAAATTTAAAAATATTTTACTATAAAAGAATGCAAAGTAACTATAGAATTGGAAAAAAATTGAAATGCCAATTTAAGAACTAGACACATATTTCCCCGTTTAGACTGACTGACTCTTTTTTGTGTGCGTATATTATATGTTAAGTACGTAATTTTCCTTGTTTAAAAAATATATTTCGAGAACTAAAGTCTCAAAATAAACAAAAAAGCATCTAAGATACAAATGAAAGAAAGAAACATATGTTGTTAATCAATGTTGAGGTATACAACAAAATACAAAGCATTTAGAACACTCACAAAAAATGTTGAACATTAATTTGCCATAATCGTGAAATTTGAAAAATCAGCTAAATCCAGCGAAGAAAATTATGAAAACAGATTGGAATCAGAGCACGGATACTAATGCTAATGACGCAAAAAATACACCTAATTATGCTTTGTTTTTGGACATTTTTTACCAAAAGAAAATAGGCTAGTAACGAAAATAACTTCAATTCAGGTTCATCGTATATACGAAATTTTGGATATAAAAAATTAATTATAGGCAAAAATACCAAAGGGTAGGAGAAAGAAAAAAGAGAGAGAGCGGCACAGAGTCAGGAGGCTGAAAAAGAGAAAAATGAAATGAAAGAGGGAGAGTATGGGGTAGATAAAGACAGAGAGACAGACTGGAGAAGAAATAGCGAGGAATCGAGAGAGGTGAAGTTTTAATGCAGATGATTGATCACAGCAATGCGCCAGCTTTGTCCACCATTCCCTTTATGTGGGAAAAGGTAAAAGAAAGTAAAAAAAATGTTCGGGCTTGGATGGATGGATGGATGTGTGTCGTGTATGTAGAAAGAAAAACAGCAATTGCCAATCCACCATACACGTTTTCTCTCATTTCCGTTATGTTTATTAAAAATATATATCAAATGAGAAGCAAGTTAAGCTTTTTGTTATTAACTTTATGTTGTCATCGCATTTTACATATTTATCGACTCAGTAAATGAGTAAAACCTTTCGCGCACGATCTCTCTAATGCTCATTGAAATCTATATTGACATGTGTTCTATTGCTAAAAACAACGACATAACAACTATAATTATTCTTACACATCGAGACTGCTATTTTTATGACAATCAATGGGGAAAGTATAAAAGAACATTAACAGTGTTGCGAACATAAGTCCAGCTACAGATTGTGCGTTAGCAAACATTACAATTTAGTTTTGTTTTAAATTGTAAGACGCCAGAATAACTGACACTGTACCAAAACGGAACTGAATTGTCATGATTTTTATTATTGTATCACCACAGCGTACCTGATTTGTTCATGCCATTTTTTTGCATTAATTAAAGTTCATTTTGAGAAAAAGCAAAAAAAATTAACGAATAGAGGATATAAAATATCACACTTAAACTATATACAAAAATATCAGGGAGTGACTTTTTTACCTTAGTAAGTGCTACTGTAAAGGAAAAGGGAAGGAACTTTCTGACTTGTACTGACAGCAGAGATCAAATCAGTCGCCGAATTAACCAAATGACTTTTATACAAGATAAACAAACTGGAATCATCATCTACATTGTTAATGCCATCTTTGAATAGGCTCATTATGAGATGTTGTATTTGACTTTCGTTGTTCTCTGCTAGAGCTATTCACAGATTATTCAAGGAAGCCTTCCCTGTTTCCAGGTAAAATGGAATACGCCCCTTTTGTTATTACACTTCCCCTTGTTGTTACATTGGCTCAAATTCACTATTCTTATTGAAAAGCCTATGTTTCCTACACAGTGTTATAGGAAATAAATATCGGATTGATTTTTACAACTTAACTTGAAATTTTAAGGGTTGCACTCTTAAACATAAAGATTCAGGGTAGAAAAATCTCAAACCCAAGATAATGGTGTATATGACACAGCGTCATGCGCAAGAATTTACAGTAGGCGCCAATGGCCATACAAAAACCACAACGATAATTATAATAAAAATAATGATGATAATAATAATAATAATATAATAATAATAATAATAATAATAATAATAATAATATACAAGCTCAGATATAAACGCTAGAGTTGAAATGGCAAAAACAAAAGCGATGAATTTTAACGAAAGTTGTAAGGAAAAATAGCCATATACACCTAAATCGGAAAATCCTAAAATGTTTATGTGGAAACTGATGGTCATGACATGTACTTTACAGCATATAGATGGACGCTGATAAAAAAAAGTTTAGAAGAAAATCAATAGCGCTGATTGTGGTTCTACAAACGTCTATTAAGACAGTATAATATTGGAAGGAGATAAAGCAGACAACAGTTTTGTCAAAAAACTACAATAACATTGATATATTTTTAACAGGCATTATGGAGAGAACAAAGCTACTGTTCTTTGGACATATCTGCATAAATAAATGTCCAGTAATGAAATATGTTATACAGTGAACGATTGGAGACAGGAAGAGTAGAATGACGATATCCGAAAGTGGTATACACAGGCAACATCAAGGTAAAGATGATAAGAAGTAGCTCATAGTTTCAAACCAACACGGAAAAACATATGGGGATCCCTAGTACTGTAGGCAGTGCGGGCAGCAAAGCTTTTATAACGAATGCTAGTTAGTGAGTGGTTTACTAAATTATTTCCAAATTCTGCCAATAGTATTCGGAAGGTGGCAATAAATAATTGAAATAAGAATAAAACAACTATAATTATTGTCCCTCTCTGCACGAAGCCTATTCTGAGTTACGGTCTTGTCCTTAGAAAAACTATTGGCTTTTTTCTGGATTAAAATACGTGAACATTTAAAATAACTACACAAACTACAATCTACAAAACTTTTAAGGAGCTATGAAGTATTCACTAAAGTTTGGCCCATGTTTTATTTGTATCAGTTCATATTGGAGTAACACAGTCGAGTTGACTCGTAGGTAGAGCTAAAGAATGTAATCACTATACTATCACGGGAGAGAAATTCTAACCAGAGTTTTCAGATGTACAAAAACATAGACATTTAACATATTTTTACATTGTCCGTTTTAGGCAACTACCTGAATACATCATTTTGACCACAAGCCTTTCCAAACATTTTTTCACCCCTAAAATGCCTATTAAAAGGATAAATGGTGTTAAGTACCATCGAAAACTGTCAGTTTAATAATAATTAAAGATACAGGCGCAAACCTAGTTCATATAAGTTGTTATTGATGACTGAGAAAATCTAGTACATGCAGCCATATAAATCTTTAACAGAAAAAAGGCCATCTCGCATGAGGGTAAGATTTTAGATACATATATTAACGGTTCGAAAACATAAAAATTAAGTGCATGTAACTGCACGTGTGTGTGTTTTCTTTTTCAACGATTCTGAATTTGACTTTAAAGGATTTTCGATGCCTCTTTTTCATGTTTGCTGGGGGCTTCCTTGAGCTCTATTTCAGGCCTCAAACATGTAGATCAAAACGTTTCCAGAAATGTGTGACCAAAAAAAAATAAAAGTTCTTTTGTCAAAGAAAAAAATAACAGCAAGTGCGACGCAATGGGTGATTCTTAAATCATTATCTAATCCATGCGTCTTTAAATGGCAACATCGCTAAAATTCATACTGTTTCGTTTTGATTGTTATTGTATCAAATTTTAGCCTTATGAGAAGGACGCATTCACCATCGCAGGCATATACAAATTATATTTATAACATTGTTTTGTTTTGGGATTTTCTTGAATCATGCCACGAATAGCAATGTAAATATAATCTTAAGTTTTGATTATCTCTAGAATAAAAACAGACTGTCCCTCGGGGATTACGTTTGAAAAAATTGTTTATTTTATTTTATTTGCCTTTCAAAATCTCAAAACTGTTGAAAAGTGGGTTTATCTCCATGTGTTTCCAATAACATATGACAGGAGGATTAGGTTGTTTTGTCCTTTAGCTCAAAACGCCTTATTAGACTTGTTTGAGATGGGGAAGATTTATTTGCGAAAAGGATTGAGGTAACGTATGTTCGATTTTTGCCTCTAGATTCTAAAGTAAGTTACATTTTGTTGTTCATTCAATAAACAATAAACATCAGCATCTAAGCTTATCAATAGAGAAAGCAATGTTTCAGATAACCTCTGTTTCAATACTTTATAGACTTAAAGGCCTTTAAATTTGCAAGTCCCTCGTTAATTTGCGTAAAACTCAATAAAGAAACGTGTGAGTTCACATGTCAGGTTGCTGTGTTAAGACCCTTGCCGAATCATTAAATAAGATCAATACAGTAAAGTTCTATTCTAGAAATATTAAACTGAGATAGACTTTATTATTAGGATATTTTCTAAGCAGAGAAAGATTAAAAAAAGGGTAACGATAAACAGCAAATCCAAATAATCAAAAATAGCCAGCCAACCCACAAGTAACCAGCAAAATCCCCCCCTCCCCTCGTCCCCCCGCTCCACAGTTTTCCCCCTCAGTAAAATCAAAGCGGCTCGCCGCGCTTGGGAAGATAATTACTTTGCACTGCTTAGTCTGGCTAATGAACGCTGGTAACAAAGTAGGAACTTTATTAGAAAAGCTTAAGTTATGAGTTTCACCTAAGCTTATCTAGCGAGCGGATTTTTTAACGTGTGTAATTAAAGGTCGATAATATTTGAGATTTCAAATTCCCGAATGAAATAAAAATTAAAGGATAAGTCAGATTCAATCATATGATTATTTTAATTGTCTTTAAAGAGGTACAAAATCAAATTTTAGGAAACGTTTGACATAAAGATTAATGAAAATATAAGTTTGAAAAATATCGTGAAAACTACCACGACTGTTACTACAACAATGCTACTTGTGGAACTAATACCACGCCTCTCCTTCTATTCTTCACTTTCCTTCTCAAACTACTACTACTACTACTACTACTACTACTACTACTACTACTACTACTACTACTACTACTACTACTACTACTACTACTATTACCACTTCTGCTTCTACTATCAGCGCAATTTACAAGTACGCTGAAGTATAAACTCAACCACAAAGTATTCTTCATTAGCTAAATACGAATTTCATATTGGGGTACTTAAGGCTTACTTTTAAGGAAACTATACCTTTAATACTGGATGTGAACTTTAAGTTTTAAAGACACGCCCTTCACGCGGAAATGTGTGAATTTGTATTAAGGAAGCTACAACACATCTGCCTATTATAGGAAACGGGTTGATTTTCTAAATATGGGCTTCAAATATTCCTGTTTCTTTTTCTTTAGGGAAGTTATAACGGCGGTAAGAGCAATGTTCTGCATTGATTTTTACACTAACACTATTCTCGTTGAAAAGGCCAAAGGAGGGGGGAGGGGGTGTAGTAGCTATATACAAGCGTAATGTAATTTTCAAATAAAGAAAATAATAAATTGTATTATAAACAGTTTAAGATTGTGATGACGTCTCTTTTCTATAAGAAGATCAAACATAGAATCTATTACTGTATGTTTAGTATTTATCTTCAAAGGTCAAGAATTTTCTTTATTTTGAGAAATGTAATATATTGGTCGAAATCATAATTTACTTTCTCGAATACTATTTTAGTGAAGTAAATTTTAACTTGCTGGTATGTACTTTAAACTTGTTGATCGGCTAGATTGACTGCGAATTTTCTCCCGGTGATAATATTGATGTTCTTTTCATACAATACTAAATTTCAAACAGCGCAGTTAAATACTAATTTACATATTTTTCCTGCCAAGATCTTTTGTTCATCATTCTGAGCGCTTCTAAAAATTGCTTATCATTGTTTTTGTTTTGGTTTTTAAGTCTAACATTTGTCAATCTTGTGTCCCGTACTGTTGTGATTAAAATACATCACATTAGAAACAATCAAGATTTCTTGATGACATTAACCAAAGGAGGTAGCAAATTCGCTCAACAAAAGACAAGATAGATGCATCTATTTGACACTTAAAAGCCTGTTAGAACTTTAGAAAATTATATTTTTCTCATATTTGACTTCTAGTTAACAGTTTGTTAGTAATGGTGAAGTAAAACAGTTACAAGAATAGTCCAAATGTGGATGATTTTATTCATCGCGCTCCGATATTGTTCTTGTCCTTCTCGAGACAATAATTATGTGCTACGGATAGGTTATACTCCTGAATCAATGTAGAATGCAGCCTGAATTGTTTGGGGAAAAAGCATCTGATGAAGAAATAAATTAATATAAGAAAAATCTCATTAACGCAACCTTCATTTAATCAATAATCTCGGGTTCAGATTACTTCTCCAGAAATGGAAACTTTGTAATATAATCTAGATTGTTAAAATATAATTATCTTGCATACAGTTTTTAAGCATTATAATAATCAACGGCACACCAGTAATAATGAAAGTGCAAAATTCCCAGATTTTGTAACAAAGCATCTTTAAAATCCTAGATCAGATTTCCTTATTGTTTTTTTTTGTTTCTTTTTTTGTTATTGTTTTGTATTGTTTTTGTTTAATTAACCTTTTTGCTCATTCTTGGTTTATATTTGGTTTATATTTAAATTAAGAAGACGAAAACAAAATAAATTTGTCAAATTAAAAGTATAATTAAATTGAAAACACACCTTAATTGGTTCATTAGTAGTTGTGGTTGTTTTTTTTTTTGTTCTTTGTTGTTTTTTTATGAATACAAAATTATGACTGTTCAAGACTGTTAACAGCATAACACTGCTAGGTTAATTTCATTTATTTACATTGTGTGCTTTACAAAGAAAAAATGTGTAGATTCGCAAAACCTTTTTAGTTGTATGGATAAGATGATAACAAAAATCGTAAGTTTCCTCTATAATTGTATACTTTGTTCCTGTACGTCATCGGCTTAAATGGCAACACTCCTAATTTCAGGGTTAAGCCGTCAATGAGCTGTTTTGAAGACTCCCAGATTTCTCTCTCACTCTTGTCTCTTTTATTATTTTTTCAGTTCCATCCTTTAACTTTGTAGTTTATCTCTCCTTCTCTTTTGCTCTATGTTTCTCTCTTGTACTACTTCTTTCTGTTTTGTATTGATGTCTTTTGTCTCTGTCGCTTGCTAAATAACTCTTTCTCTCTGTCTGTTTCTGTCTGTCTGTCTGTCTGTCTGTCTGTCTGTCTGTCTGTCTGTCTGTCTGTCTCTCTCTCTCTCTCTCTCTCTCTTTCTTCTCTCTCTCTCCCTCTCTTTCACTCTCTTTATCGGGCACTTCATTTTCACCAAGATCAGAGTATTTTGACGAAAGACTTAAGGAGGGTAATGAACGAAAAATAGTCTCATCCGATCTGAAAAGCTACCATAATTACCTAAAGCTGTAGGTTGGGCAAGGTAATTTGCCGGAGTAAATCCGCGCGGGGCTTCCTCGCTGGAGTGGCAATATCATTCCTTCCGAGAGCCCATCCTTAACACTGTGTGCTAATAGAAACTGTCATTAATCTTTCATTCGTTCAAATATATGGTGTGGCTTTTTTTTATTCGTTTCTTAACGTTAATTGTCAATAACCAGGTTGCAATACATAATATCGGAGAGAGTTTCGAAACTTCCCTTTGACAATTATATCCGATAGCAGTATAATAAGTACACCGATCCAACCATGAGGAAACAAGACGCCTCGTGCAGGGATAGCCCTGGGGTAGAAAATCAACGGATTTCGACGTAGGAGGTCCGGGTTTCCAGCTCCGCTCTGGCAATTACGTCCCCAACTGGTTGGGTCGGTGTCAGTATAATGTGACAAGCTGAAGCAGGAATCATGGTACTCCCTCACTGTCTTTGTGTGTGGTAGTAATAGTAGTAGTAGTCGTCGTCGTCGTCGTAGTAGTAGCAGTAGTAGTAGTAGTAGTAGTAGTAGTAGTAGTAGTAGTAGTAGTAGTAGTAGTAGTAGTAGTAGTAGTAGTAGTAGTAGTAGTCGTCGTCGTCGTCGTAGTAGTTGTTTTCTTTTGTAATTGATTTTTATGATTGTGTGGTATAAAACTCCGGAAGCTACTTGAGACTTAGGGAGATATGTTGAGAAGAATATGACAAAAGCAGGCTATGAATTGGGTCAACGTGGAAACGTACCCGGGAAACAAAAAGGCTATGATAATAGTGATAATGCAGTTTCTAGATTTTGCTTACAGTTTAGTTCAGGGTGTTTCGACGCATAGTTCCAAATTATAGACTCTTGTGCTGTTTTTTTTTCCATTGAGGCCGTCTATTGTTTGTTTCATTTTTACAAAAACTTCCCTTTCACAGGAGCCGCCATGGAGGGATGGGTTGGATATCCTGCTAACTTTGAAGTTAGTAGTAGTAGTAGTAGTAGTAGTAGTAGTAGTAGTAGTAGTAGTAGTAGTAGTAGTAGTAGTAGTAGTAGTAGTAGTAGTACGAGCAAATTTGGAAACACTTTTTTTTAGCTCATGGACTTCGGTATTGACACATAATAGAGGAGACATTAAGGGAGAGAGTGAGGGAGAGAGTGAGTCAAACAGACAGACAGGCAGACAGAGAGAGAAAGAGGGAGAGAGATAGAGAGAGAAAGTGGGAGGGAGAGAGAGAGAGGGAGAAAGAGAGAGAGAGATAGAGAGAGAGAGAGAAAGAGGGAGGGACAGAGAGAGAAAGAGGGAGGGACAGAGAGAGGAAGAGGGATGGAGAGGGATAGGAGACACACAATTAGAAACGGGAACAGAGAGGGAGAGAGAGCGAGAGAGAGAGAGAGAGAGAGAGAGAATTTTAACATCATCATCATTAGAAAACAATATTGCTCTTAGGAAATAATCCATCGAATTTTCCTATACCTGAATGGGAGCAATTTGAAAAACCCGCTCACTAGTCTGGTCTTCTTCAAGACAATGGATCGTTAGTGCAACTTTCTAACAAGCTTGCGATTCGTCTTAAGATATGTGAATAAAAAGGCTTCCGATTAGTTATAAGCTACCGCGACATTTTACGTACGACCCTCTGGCTTTCATAGTCAAACAACGAAGTAAAGTTCAATTTGTTATAGGACTGATGGATAAATTTGGCGCGGAAAAAAAGGATAATTTTCTGATATATTTATAGCTCTGCGATCTCTGAGGTGAAAAGAAGAGTTAAAAAGCAGTACATTTGTTCTGCGTTAGCTTTATGAATTGCCGATATCAATATTTCTAGATTATCATATTTTTTATGGACGCCGTCTTGGAAAAAAATGCTCTCTTGCCATTTGCGCCAAGTTTATCAGTCTGTGAGAAGTCACTTTGAACATTTTCAGCTCTTGTTTGGAGCTTCCAGATTTAATCACCCTGTCTACACTTTTACAAGCACAAATCGAACGCCTAAATCAACCTAACGCCCTCATTGTCATTGATACCCCTGGTGTCGTATTATCGCAGAGTTATTCTTGATTAAGTTAACGAATTGATTTTTTCCTTGAGGTGTTACAATTTATAACGCGGACCTTTTTCTTTTATTCAGAAGGCTACATTTTTCGAAAACATCAACCAATTTTAGGTAAGCCTTTTTAGCTAGTATCAGAAAGTAACATTCTCCTAAACATGGGTACAAATGTTTTCTCAAGTCAAGCAATGTCATTTCCTTGACCAAAATACTATCATAAACACTTAAAGGGTTCGGCGAGAAACCCGCAAGGTCAGAAAAAATCCCCGATTTTTGTTGTGGCTGTTTTGTTTTCTTTGTTTTCTTTTGTAATTGATTTTTATGATTTTGTGGTATAAAACTCCGGAAGCTACTTGAGACTTAGGGAGATAAGTTGAAAAGAATATGACAAAAGCAGGCAATGAATTGGGTCAACGTGGAAACGTACCCGGGAAACAAAAAGGCTATGATAATAGTGATGATGCAGTTTCTAGATTTTGCTTACAGTTTAGTTCAGGGTGTTTCGACACATAGTTCCAAATTGTAGACTCTTGTGCTGTTTTTTTCCATTGAAGCCGTCTATTGTTTGTTTCATTTTTACAAAAACTTCCCTTTCACAGGAGCCGCCATGGAGGGATGGGTTGGATATCCTGCTAACTTTGAAGTCGTTAACTTTTCGCCCGAGATGGCATCAATGGAGCACAAGGATAGAGAAGAAGAGCACAGACTTGTCCGAGACATCGAAGCTTCCCTGGCATGGTTACACACTCACAGGCAGCACTTCCCTGGTCTACCCTTTGCGAAAAGAACACCACCGAGTCCACAAGAGAGCTTGAGTAAGACTGCGTGTAGTGATTCCACTTGATTGTCTAAAATGATGCTATCGGCTCACTGTTTCTGTGCGACAGCACGTGAAATTGTCAAAAGGTAGTCTAGGGACCCCGCCACCACTAAGTCTATATAGTACTGACGTTTAACGCTATGCAGCAAACAAACAAACTTTGTTGTCTATGATATCCATGCATAACAGCAAAAAGGGATATACCCATTCTTCCTCTTCCGCTTGTACACTGCATTGAGGGCAACAATGGAAGCACCAATGCATCTGCTCGCCAGCTTCCCTACATTTCCATCTGCCCTTTGCTTTTCTTGACTTTTTTCTCATTAAATGTTTTCCCTGTACACTTTGATATATGGTCTCAGATATTCCTCTCTGTTTGTGTCTTCCCCACTGCTTCATTCTTATGATGATATCATCTCCTTTCCTAAAAAAGTTAACACTACGTCACATACCCCAAACAATACAATAAACTTAATCTGTCTATCACCTTTCGGTCTCTAGCTAGAATACAGCTCACCACGACGTACGATGACCACGTCCAAAATAGTTTGCTTTTGTTGTTTTGGCGTCTAGCGTCAGCAGTATGCTATATTGCGGACGGGCCTCAAGACTGACGTCTGCCAATTCGATGTGCTGCCACACATGAGACAGTGCGGGGAGAATGGACTCCTGTCATGTTTGATAGAATTTGAACTCCATTATTTTGAAACAACTTTAAGAAGAAAAAAAAGATTTATTTTTGTCTTTGTTTGTTTTTTGTAGTTTTTAATTTATTTTTATTTTTTTATTTTGCTAATTTAATTCCGACATACTAAATTTAGAATATATAGACCTTTCACAGTTTTTTCAGGGAGAGCCCATATTGTTACAGAATTCGTTTACCCTTAGGCCCCATGTTTGTTACACTTGTACTCTGTGTGATATAACGATTCTACCTTAAAGACTGGCCAAATTATTATATTAGCATTGATAAAAGTTAGTTATAAAAAAGTTAGAACCACTAATCAATAACATGGTGTAAAAAACAAAAAGATCCTACCAGTTTCGGTATCCGTTGAGGTGTATTTTAACTTTATTTTAGCATTGCTTATTCCTATTAACTTTATTTCTGATCATTCAGTTTTTTATTGGGGTAAAGGGAACGTAAATATATTGTATGTGTCTCGGTATTTGCTTTAAGTATTTAAATCGGAACTTTTAATTTTTAATTTGGATGGAAAAAGTCGATTGTAAATCGACTGTTACAAGAACAACTTCCCTTTTAAAAAAGACCCAGACCCTCGAACTATCCAGACAATTTCAAGTGATTGAAACCTACTAAGAATACAGTTTGATTTTAGATCCCATGTTGTTTTTTCTCCATATTTTAAACTTAACATAGATCAAAAGTCAATCACATTTTACCAAAAATGAAATATTACAATCTATAGCTTAATTCAAATCACAATCTTAAAATAATTTTTATTCTGAAAAATATTGTATCTTTTTCTTGCGTGGTCTATGTGCGTGGACATTAACTGTCGCAACTTAAAACAGACAACAGAATGAAATATAATTTATTGAAAGATAACAAATTATCAAAGGCTTGCATTTATTTTAATTCGATTTGGTAGGAAGCTTTCGTGGCGCTATTAGATTTAGAAAGTGCAATCTGTACCTTTTTAACATCAAGAAATGTTGGTGCTGCTTTCTTTTTTTTAAGGGGGAAAGGGGTAGGAATTGAGTTGTATGGTAGAAAGAGATCGCTTCGTTTGGTTTTAGTGTCAATATCGTGTTTAATTTTTAATGGCAGTTGCGTAATCTAATAAAGAAAATAGGGACTCTGCGATCTATTGTTATCACCATCTAGCTTTAAAAAGCAAAGTACCAAATACTCGATTTATATTTATTTTCACTCAATATCGTACCTTAAAAACTTTCATTTAATATTAAAAAAAGTCAATATATTTAACCGTAATCAAATAGTGATTCAGTAACGCAAAACCAATTTCGTTAAGATTGTACTTTAAAAACCTATGTTGCACAAAAATGGAAACATTAATGTTAGATTGATAACATGCTAATGCAATAATATTAAGTACCAACATAAAGCAATTTTCTTTCCCTGGTCTAAGATGTATTAGTTATCATCGCTTGTCAATGTCAATATAACAGGTGGATAATCAAACATTAAGATTCAAGATTTAACCACAAAAGCACGACGTATCGCCACATTATGACTGAGGCCACGATATCGAAACGAACTTCATGACACGATGGATAGACATGCTAACCGTGAGAAAAAGGTGGATCGTTAAAATTCTGTCGCATTCTTCATCAAATGTAGATTAATATTTTCTACGATAACATTCGTACAGTACAGTGAATTTCTCTAAAGAGAATATTGTGTTTCAAACGACTTGTTCGCTTTTTTTTCAAACACATGAAAAAATGGAGGCATTTTTTTCTCCACGCGTATAGGAATAGCTCTTTTTTGTTTGATTGGGTTGTTGAAATATGAATTGGATTACCAAAATAGATGATAATAATCCTGCGACATGAAACAGTACAATTTCTTTCTTAGTGTGTGATACAGTGATATTTAATATAAGTGCAAACATCATATTTGTGAAATGTAATCAAATTCAAAACTAAGGGGTATATAAAAAATTATGTTATTTTTAAAATTCACCGTTGTAATTACCAAAGCTGTTATGTGTATGCACGAAGGAAAAAAATTATTCTTTTCTATTGAAATGGTGCCGACAATATTTTTTATTATATAATGTAACTTCTTCTTCTTCTTCTTCTTCTTCTTCTTCTTCTTCTTCTTCTTCTTCTTCGTTCACTTGAAAATGACTACACAGAAAGTCCAGAATCTAGTATATAGTCCACAGTCTTTTGAAGTTCAACCAAGGGTCCATATAGTTTTCTTTCTATGGTATGTTCTTCTGGACAATATTTGTTTATTGTCTTCTGAAGTTGTCTGCATTCTTGTAGAACATGTTCTGTTGTTTGGTGTCCATGTCCACAGCCACAGTTAGCAGAGTATCCTATTTTGAATTTGTTGTACATGTGATAGTTGAGGCGGTTGTGTCTAGTTCTAAGCCGAAATATAATTGTTTGACCCTTCTTGTCAAGTTGATGATAGTCATCAGGTGCTGCAGTTGGTGGTTTTCTCTTATTTTTAACTATTGATTTTAGTTCCTGGAAGGTGATTGGTCTGTCTGGTTGCAACTTTTCTGCTCCCTGTTTTGCCAGACTGTCTGCTTTTTCGTTTCCAGGTATCTTGCAGTGTGATGGTATCCATTGAAGTACTATCCTCAAGTAGTTCAGTTGTACAAGTGCAGTTGTCAATTTTGCCAACTTCCCATTTTCACTTGCTTGCAGAACTGACAGTGCATCTGTAAGAAAAACCACTTGATTTGTTTGAGGTGTCTTCTCTGCTAGGTGTGTGGCTGCTTCTATGATGGCACAAGCTTCAGCTTCATAGTTGCTGCAATGTATTCCTGTTGGTATGCTGATGGTATCTTTTTCTGCATTTGGATACTGTATGTAGATTCCAGCGCCTCCTTAGACGTTGCAATAATTGCTGTAAATCATCGCTTTGTGATCATTTTGGCAATATCTTGCTATGTGTATGGGGATATTGCAGAAATTTATCGACTTCAAAAGCTGATTGCTCATCGACTGGTACTACCTGAAAATAAATTGCCCGCGCCGCGCGACCTTGTCAATCTGCGGCAGGCCCTTTGTTTTTTTAAGGCCAGACAAGCCGACGCCGGTGCAGTAGGTTATTTTTGCTTGTCAAATATTCATTTATGAGCCACCGGATTTTGAATCTGACAACAGATTCGTTTTTCTCGACCCAAAATTAGCAAAGTCTACGCGTAGAGATGCTTTTTAGAACGCGTTTTAGAGAATTAATTTTTATTTCGTTATTTGCCTCTATAAATTTAAACTTAATATTCTTGTCTCCCCACTCCCGCCCATGTTTTTTTTGTCTCTCTATCAAATTATCTATCAGTAATAATTATATGGTATAACTTTACATCACTTCGCGTTATATAGATATGTTAATTATTTAAAAATCCAAACACAATTTTGTTTGAACTGAATGAGAGACAATTAACAAACTTTACAAAGCTGAACATGTTTACTCATTGGTGTTATTTAAAATTATGTTAATTTCTTCTCTTCGTGATGATTTTTCTTTTCCAGCCCGTCTTGAAATAAGCCGATGTAATGTTTACTCATGTGGGGTTATAGCCGAGCGCATGACAGTATCTTGCTTTTTAATCAAAGGGGTAACCCTTTACAATAAGTCAAGATATGATTCTTTATTCAAGCTCAAGTAGTTTTTCCAGTCTTCGGAGATATCTTGTAATTCCCTTATTAAATTAACATGAGATAACTTTTTTTTTTTTTTAGTAGCCATGACTTCACCATAATCTACGAGAGCGTCTTTTTTTTAGCTCTTCTTCTGAAAATCTTAATAATTATAGCCGCAGAGAGCGACATTACTGCTGCTGCTTGATGTTTGATGCTGCATTTAACACAATTGCACAAGTTCATCTTGTGGATCGAACTTTTCACAACTCGCTTGCACACTTGCTTCATATTCAACGTTTACTGATAAGCATAATGATCTTCTTATTCTTCTTCTTCTTCTTCTTCTTCTTCGTTCACTTGAAAATGACTACACAGAAAGTCAAGAATCTAGTATATAGTCCACAGTCTTTTGAAGTTCAACCAAGGGTCCATATAGTTTTCTTTCCATGGTATGTTCTTCTGGCCAATATTTGTTTCTTGTCTCCTGAAGTTGTCTGCATTCTTGTAGAACATGTTCTGTTGTTTGGTGTCCATGTCCACAACCACAGTTAGCAGAGTTTCCTATTTTGAATTTGTTGTACATGTGATAGTTGAGGCGGTTGTGTCTAGTTCTAAGCCGAAATATAATTGTTTGACCCTTCTTGTCAAGTTGATGATAGTGATCAGGTGCTGCAGTTGGTGGTTTTCTCTTATTTTTAACTATTGCTTTTAGTTCCTGGAAGGTGATTGGTCTGTCTGGTTGCAACTTTTCTGCTCCCTGTTTTGCCAGACTGTCTGCTTTTTCGTTTCCAGGTATCTTGCAGTGTGATGGTATCCATTGAAGTACTATCCTCAAGTAGTTCAGTTGTCCAAGTGCAGTTGTCAGTTTTGCCAACTTCCCATTTTCACTTGCTTGCAGAACTGACAGTGCATCTGTAAGAAAAACCACTTGATTTGTTTGAGGTGTCTTCTCTGCTAGGTGTGTGGCTGCTTCTATGATGGCACAAGCTTCAGCTTCATAGTTGCTGCAATGTATTCCTGTTGGTATGCTGATGGTATCTTTTTCTGCATTTGGATACTGTATGTAGATTCCAGCGCCTCCGTTTTGAATGGCATTTGTCGCAGATCCGTCTGTGTAAATCCTCGTCCAAGCTTCTACTGGGTAAAGGTCTTCTATTGTAGCCATGGCTGCGGTTCTCTTCTCTACATCACTCTGTTCCTTTATGGAGTACACCCCTGGCACTGTTCTTTTAATTTCTATGTGGGTCTTTGGTTCTTTCCATGGTGTTTGCTCTGGAATATATGTTAGAGGGAGAACATTTGAGGGCATGTCTTTCAGTCCTTTCCGTAGTCTTTTTGCCTGGTGGACAAAGCTGCTACGTTTAAGTCTCCCTCGCGCCAAATCCTTCATCCTTCCTTTCATTGCTGAGTCTTCGGTGCATAGGAATTTTTGAGCTTGTTGGATGATTTTGGTGTCTCTTCTTTCTTTCAGTGGTTGAATTCCAGTAATTTTTTCCATTTGCTGTATAGGTGTTGATCTCATCCCTCCTGTAATTATGCGCAGGGCTTGATTCTGAACTCTATCTAAGGTTTGTCACCGTTGTAATTACCAAAGCTGTTATGTGTATGCACGAAGGAAAAAAATTATTCTTTTCTTTTGAAATGGTGCCGACAATATTGTTTATTATATAATGTAACATTACGGCAATAACTTTAACAAATTGTTATTCAGTGTAAAAAGGAATCATGTTAGATATTTCACGCCGTAACACTTATTCGGCTTTTGCGTGTTTCATTTGTTTTTTGTTTTTTTAATTAGGCGTATAATGTATGAAAGTTTTGCTTCCATTCAATAGAAAATCAGGGGCAGTAAGTTTACCCTCTTAAACTCTGAGACAGTGATCAAGATCTCAGAGATGCATAATCCCATGTGCATCAGGAGTAATGCTGTTTCTGTGACGTGAACACTGTGACTTATTAACACACTGAGAAGACTTCCTGGTCTCCGTGGAGAGCTCTTGTAGAGCCCGCGTGTGGGAGAGAAGCCCTGAGGTGTTAAGCCCAAGCCGCCAGATCAAGACCTAATTGGTTCAAAACGAGAGGATCCGGAAGCACTTGAGAACTTGACATTTTAGTCTGCCGGAAATAAAGACCATCAGACAAAAAGACGAACGCACTGCTGCATGTATATGCACGAGCGATAGTGAACATCTGTGATCATCTGTTCTAAGATCGTTATAACAAAAGTTTTTTTAAAAATCATCTGAGCTCAAACAACTTTTTGGAAATTGGGTGAAGAAGAATACATTGACATTGTGTGGGATGAAGATATACTTTCCATTTTTGAAAAACAACTGTTGTTATGAAAAGGTCGATCAAATAGAGACAATTATTTATTTTGAAACGTACTTAGCCGTGGCAATATTAACAAACTGACATTGTGAACTCGTGATTCGTAAGAGCACTCTACATGTCAGCCATTCTTAAAATAAAACAGCAGACCAAATGTCGAATTTGAAGAAGAAAAAAAGAGAGTAGTATGAAGATCCAATTTTTTTCATTTTCTCCTGAAACATTCTTTTAAAAATGGGAACACGCCTGGCATGAAAAATGTCATTACTTGTTGGCTTTATTTCTAGACCCATGACATTTAAAGGCCTACAAGGCTGTGATTCACAAAGCGGAAAGGGAGAACAAGGAATGGTCTGTTCATTTTTGTTTATATAAAAATATATGGAATCATCAAGTAAAAGTAGTCTGGTTTAAAATCCCCTGTTTCTCTCAAGTGCTAATTTAAAAGTTAGAATTTAAACATTAGTAATTTAAAATCACGTTTTATTTGTTGTTTTTTTTTCCATAGGAGATTTTTATTAGTTCTAGACCATTGAACAATAGTGTTCATGTTTCCTAAATCTCATTTCTGTCTTACTTCTAATAATTCTAGTACTTTAAGCTTTCCTAGCTAATCTATACTAATTAAGAGAGTAGCTGTGTAAATTATGTCGATTTCATCAGTACTTTCATGGTAACAACCTTACTCTAGATATTGGTCAGATGGTAAAGAACTATTCTATGTTGTCATTGCGTATACTTTTTTCCTTAATGGACATTTTTTACATTTATTTGACAATACCAGTGACAGTAAAATAATTGTTATGGGCTTTTCTGAAGATTTTAATATTTCTCCTTCTGTCTCTCTATCGAGGGGCAAACAAGCGCAATCGGGGGAAGTTCCCTGCTCGTGAACATACATGATCAGTCAAAAAGGTATTTATCTGGTTTCGTTCCCTACTGGTGGCTTCGGAGCCAGTATAATGTGGCCCGTTGAGACAAGAGTCCAGGTCTCCCCGCGATGTCTCTGTGTGGCAGCACGTAAAAATCTTCAGACTTTAGTCTTTGGGCCCGCCCACAATAATTATAGCCTAATTAGTGCTGATGTTCGATGGTAGAGCAACAACTTAACTCAACTCCGCTCATTTCTATCTTATCTTCCACTGAAGGCACTGAGAAGCGGAGCAGCACGTTGAACGAAGTGATCAGGCGCCTTATGGCCAGACAGGGGCACAGGTACATCGGCGGTCGCCACACACGGATGAGGTTTGGAGCAGGAAGGAGAAAGTAAATACTCGCCAGTACAGTTAGAGACTTGGATAAATAAATGAATGAATCAAACATCTAAGTTATGTGTTATGTTTGCTCTTTTGCAGCTTCGTGTTGTTGTTTTTTGTTGTGTTTTTTTTTTGGTGTGTGTTTTTTTTTCTGTCAACTTTAAATAACTATGGGTATATTTTCTTTCTTTTTTAAATATTGTTTTACAAAAGTTTGAATCAGACGGCAAGCCATAAAGTTTTTAAAAAGATAAGTAAATGATGATTTCGAACCCAATAAATGCCACCTTATCTTTCAAAAACGTGGGTTTCATGTAACTACGAACATAATGATCTTGTAAATTTCATTTAGAAAACTATGGATTAGAAGTAGCATAGACCTTCAAGTTTTCAAAACAATAAAAAGTAAATAAATCGAGTGTACAACAAATGCTTTATCTTTCAGTCTTTTATTGTACAATTTGTTGTTGTTGTTGTTGTTGTTGTTGTT
>RQTK01001002.1:124118-179300 GCA_003991915.1 Elysia chlorotica | reverse complement strand
AGAGGAGAAGGGGGTAGAGAGAGAGAGAGAGAGAGAGAGAGAGAGAGAGAGAACGGGAGAGGGGGCGGGTGTCAGAGAAGGCCAAAACAGAAATGCGGCTGACAATAAAAAACCTACATTGATCAAGTCTGAATTTAAACAGTTTTAGTTACATTAGTTGCAGTGCGTTATAACAGGTTGAATAAGTTCGAACGCTATCGTCTCTACAACTGTAGATATTCTTTTTATTTTGATGGTTCTAGCCCAAAACTTTTAGCAGCGATCTTTCCCTGATTCATTGGTGGCGCGAGAGCCCTAGGGTAGAACATCGGCTTCCCACGCAAAATGTCCCTGGTTCGAGGCCTGGCTATTTCACCCCCTACAGTATGAGTCGGTGTCAGTTTAGTGTGATCGGCTGCGACAGGAGTCATGGTATTCCCACCGTCTTGTGTGTGAGAACACATACAATTGTCAGACGTCAGTCCTTTCCACAATATAGCCTATATAGTGCTGACGTTGGACATTCCCTGATTCACGATGGTTTTTAACGTAATAGCAATACTGAAGTTCGGGCGACACATTTTGATAAATGTAGTCTATAATAGTTATTACATAATTATTATATGTTTAAAAACACAGAGATGTAAATAGATGAATACTTGGAGCATTCAAAAATTTTTCTGCTAGCCATCCAAACACTCTCCGCATGTTATTTAATGAGAACTGGCTAATTGACCTCTGGATGCCGTGCTTCCTTCTGAGATGTGTCCTTCACGAAAGGCACATTTGGAAAAACCCTGAGTAACCGCTAAAAAATGATAGTCTTGTAGCTTATGATTTTGTGAGGGGGATGAATAATAGATCAAATATTATGCATGAAAATTTATTCTTTCAGTAAAAAAAAGGATAGCGGGTAAATACTGAGAAGCTAAACTGTTGATAACATTTCATTACAACTTCTCTAATCAATGTCAATATCACTCTTGCCTCTCTCTCCCCCCCTCTCTCTCTCTCTCTCTATCTCTCTCTCTCTCTATCTCTCTCTCTCTCTCTCTCACGTCCTATTTTCCACCTAGTTTTTTAGTCATAATTATTCTTTACCCAATCGTATCAAACTGTCACCGACTGTTATTGGCAATAAAAACAGTTCAGACTTCGCCAAGTCATCGCATTGTTGCAACAGATTCATCGCATGGTTTGGCGAAAATCAAATTGGAAATCAGGACGTTGTACAGTGCGCTTGGAGTCTTTTTCAACTTCCTTTGAAGTAAAAGGTCACGACAAATTAAAGTAGCACTAATGTGTGAAAAGGAAATAATTTTTGAAATTTGATTTGAAAAGTTCCACAAGATACTTGCAAATCCCCCCCCCCTCCGCCCCCACCCCCTTCCTTCTCCACCACCCCAAGTTTTCGGTGTAGGAAGGAGTAAAAAATATGCATCGAAAAACTACAACATTTTTTTTTAAACAACAAGTAAAAGTTTCGTGAACTAAAAGTATTAATTGTCAGATTGACAAAGTGAAAAAAATGTAAAAACAAACTTTAAAAATTTAATTTTTTAGCTCAGCAGATTGTCAAATTTTTTAGTAGGGGTAATAATGAAACTAAAAGCTATTGCTTTTGTCAATTCATACATCATCATTTGAGAAACGATCAGTCAATGCAGAGCGACAAAAAAATCCAAATGAGTGCCCCAACTTCTTTTAAGAGGGTTTTTTCAAACCCGCAATGCATAGGCCTTAGTGTTGGGTGAAAATTAGGTCTGGTATTCTTGCTCAGCCACCAGAGGCTTCCTGACACATTTCTGACCCAGTAAGGAAGTCTGGAATGGGGACAAGGAGGCGAGAAGAGGACGCAATAACACGATTGCCAACTATCAGGGAAAAAAAGGTATTTCGAAGGTAGTCCTTACACTTTTCGCCTAGAGGTATCAACTTTTGATGGTTTTTTGGCTTGGCAGCTCTACAAAAAAGCGAGCAGTCCTCAGCGTCGGAGGCCTAGCACACTTAGATTGAGATGCGGCGCTCAACAGCCCTGGTTTGCCCTTGTCGTGATACTTTCATCAATTTAGCCCGCTCCAGTTCTCCACGACAATCTGGGGCGGATCTCTAGGCCAAGGTGACGGCCCGCATAACAACAAAAACTCAAGTAGGGCGGTCGTGTGAAGATCAATAAAATAATTATTTCAACACGCAAAAAAAAAATTCAAAAAATTGAAAACATCACATATTCTCCACTCCCTATCCTCTCCTCATGCACATACACACAGTCGCAAAGAGAGATAAAAATCAAGGACGATTAATAGTCCTACAATTTCGGTGCTTTTTAAGAAGCATCTTCTTTTAAAAATGATTTTGTTGGTTCTTTCTTTTTTAAATCATTGTTCCGTTACTGAAAGTATAGAAATTAAAAAGGTACAAGTCAGTTTAAGGTGGTGTAAACAAGTACCCACATGAAAGTAAAAGAAGGAAATCGGGAAGTGTACGAAAACTAAAAAACACGTTATAAAAAACAAATGGTTACAATAGCGTACAAAATACCATTATTTCCCTTTAAAGATAAAAGATTCGTTACCACAATAAAAAAAATCTCATGGACAGTGGCAGTCAAATCGTTTGTCTGACAAGACAACGTCTTATAGTTCCTCAAAGGGGATCCTAAATGGCGATGGGATATCCAGAACTTGGCTGGTCAAACCATACATACACCGACACAACTATAAAAAGGGTCTAAGCTGGGTTTGAAACCGCAATCATCGGATAAGAAGCCGCGCGCTCTACCCAAGAACTAAGAACAGCAGCTGCAGTACAAGAAATCTTTGATTGCTGAAATGGAAGCTATCTCAGGGGTATCAACAAAGATCCTGTACGGCTGTGGAATCTCAGAGCGGGCTACTAATGACTTGGCCAGTCAAAGTATACTTCCACCGACCTGACTAGTAAGGAGCAAGGTGGCTCTCGTGGGGTTCAAACGCCGGAACTTCAACTTCGGAGACCTACGCTTTATTCTGAGCGCTACGATGCTTTAAACAGCACTACACATTTGACAAATCGTGGGTTTCGAACTTGTGACTTCCACATTGGGATACCAACGCTCTACCACTTGCGCCAGTGTTATGTTACTAAAGATACTTGTTATATTTTTCACTCGCTGACCGGCAGCCCCAAAAGCTACCCGCCTGGGCTGCCACTGTACCAGGCGAAATCTGTTTACTGCATGAGGTGCAGGAGACCTTGAAATAGAATTTGCGCGGGGAAAACCTGCAGGGCAAGATTGGTGCTGATGGGATTGATGGGATGAGCTATGCACTCCTGCCGTATTAGGCACGGCTTGCTGCGATTGATTGAAAAGGACGAGACCTCTATAGAAAATTGATACGATGAACTGGCAGAGAATAGGAGATAATAGACTAAAGTAATAGTATTAGACAGCAATGCCTAGCATT
Source organism: Elysia chlorotica (assembly GCA_003991915.1). Taxonomy (NCBI): domain Eukaryota; kingdom Metazoa; phylum Mollusca; class Gastropoda; family Plakobranchidae; genus Elysia; species Elysia chlorotica. Next base: position 175,875 of record RQTK01001002.1, on the reverse strand, counting down.
CAGAGAAAATAGGAAAGACAAGATATGTTCACTACTTCATAAATTTATGAAAACTATTACCTAGTCCTTCCTTTCTATGTATATGGGACAACAATTAAACTCCATTTAAAGGGCAATGCATCCAAGAATTTGTGTGCGATGCAAATATCCAAAAATTACCCCAAGAAGGAAAAAGAAAAATACATTTTTTAACTTACATTCATTGACATTACCTCAGACGAATTAAACAAAACAACAAGTAAACAAAATACATCAAACTTCAGAGTTAAGCATAAAACGTCAGCTACGAAATTTGTTCCTGCTAAAACTTAAGGAGGAAAAACACACTAATATCGTCAAGTTATTCAAAAGGTTTTAGCCACACTCTCGCACAACAAGAAGAAGTAACATCTAAGATCAAGGATTACAAATATGTTGTCCTATAAAACCCTCTCAACGTAAAAAAAATCACAGATTCGTCGTGGCCCCCAAGAAAAAAAATATTCTTATTCCAAAAATGTAAAGATCGAACGAGAATCAACAAAAAAAAAGTGACGCGCTGCAGCGACGCTAAACTGTACACACATAAAGATAGCAATTGGTAAAAAAAAAAAATAAAAAAAATTACAAAAACACTCCTTTAGAGGGAACGCCATATAGCAAATTAAAGCATAATATATGATGTATAATACTATAATAATGTCTATCTATGATGTATAATCTAAGTACCCAACTACCCGTTCACAGAGAGAGATAAAGAGAGAGAGAGAGAGAGAGGGACAGAGAGACAAAAAGACAGAGAGAGGGAGAGAAAGAGAGAGAGCGAGAGAGATAAACAGACAGCCATACGGACAGACGAGCAGGCAGGTAGACAGAGAGATTTTTAACTGTCTGTCTATCTACTTCCTATTTATTTATTTATTTCGCGATATATTTTCCCTTCAAATCAATATTTCAAATTTCATAACAAATAAGTCCAAGCTGCGACTCTTTGTTTTTGTCCTCATTTCCCATTGTAAAATCGTTCAGGTTCTTCTAAACAATAAGTGTAATCATTTTCAATTTGCGCACCTAGCATGCCTGCCAAGATACAGGATCGGATTTACCCGATATCCAGTGGTCACGTACTGCCTCCTGTCGACAATGCCCCTCGCGCGGAGCTTAAGTGGTGATGAATTTTTTATGCGACGGCGAAAGAAGCGAAATCTCCCGGGACCTCCCGAGTCGTGAAATGAACGAATTAGGAAGAGAGTCGGAATTTGTTTTCGGATTCGAGAGGAGTGAAGAGTGAGAGAGCGATTACTGGCGTAAATAGTCCTTGAGACTGGATTTCTGGCTACAAATATTGAGTGGATCTAGATAAAGGCAATAAATAGAATGCTTGACAGATATGGAAAACAATGGCGCGGATTTATTTAAATCTCTGTATAAGGGGTAGGCTTGGCTGAAGGAGAAGGTGAGAAATGCGGATAGTGTGGAAGGTATATACGTAGATATAGGTTATTTGAAAAAGAGAGCAAGTGAAAAAGAGACACACTGGGATAGGTGGGGGAGAAAGAGACATAGACAGACAGAAAGTCAGAGAAAGGCAGAAAGAGAAACCGAATGAGATGCCGTATAATAAGGGCCGAAACGTTTTCAACATACCTAAGATCAATCTGGATGTCTACGGCTCTGTCGGTACCAAAACAAGATCTGGATCTTCAATACCAATGCATATTAAATTTTTGATCTTACCCTATTGCTCACAAACATGGCGCGTTTGCAAGACCAACAGCCATAAACTGCAATCATTCATCAACAGATGCCTCAGACACATCGTTAGGTGTTCTGAAGTTATCCCGAACTGTGGGACAGAACGAAGGAAATTCCTAAAAGAAGACAGAGATCCGAAAGCGCAAATAGGGCTGGACAGGCCACAAACTCCAAAATCCTGTCACAACATCATAAGGCAAACCCTGGAGTGAAACCCCTAAGGTAAACGCAAGGTCGGGCGTCCAAAACAGATTTGGCGGAGAAAGCACCTATGCTGAGATAAAAGCCCCTGGTAGTACATGGCTAAGGAGGACTAGCCAGAACCGAGTTCGGAGGGGGGTATGTGCTGCGGCCCTATGTTACACAGAGAATCAAGAGGCTTAAACTAACTAAACTAGGCTGATACAAAGGAAAAAAAAAGCATAGTGGAAGTAAAATAAACGAAATAGTTCAATTAGATTATGTGAATGGACTTCATATCTTTTAACTCTGTCAGATTTGTCAGCATTGTAATATTCAGTAAGTTATTGCACTATTGCTTCAAACAAGCGAAAACGCTTAGGATGTATCAAAGGTGCTAATAAAAAAAAGAAAACTTAAAAAGAATAATAATCTTACTCTTCTTAGCAGCTCTTAGTTTTGGTCGGCATTTGCAACCTTTTCCTGTTGTTTCTTTCTTCTCTCGTCATGGTCTTTCCGTGTAATAATCTTCCTATCCCAGCGAAATGGGAATTTTTCTAGTTTTTTTTTGCCATTTTTGTTGCTGTTTTTTTGTTTTGTTTATTTTATTTTATTTAAATTTTGTTGTCTTTTTTAAAGCCCACAGTGTCTTTTGGGCGGTTTTTGATTGATTGCGAAATCTCCCAGTTTAGCTGCTATATATTAATATTTAAATAATATGATAAGTTTCCCTTTATGAATTGCTTGATTTATCATTTTTTCTGGTTATTACTATATTTATTATTCCCAGAATTACTGATTTATTTATCCGACGGCACCTGGGTTCCAAGATAAACTTTAAACTTAGATTCTATGTATTGCCATGGAGTTCTCACTGCTGCACTTAAATAAAAAATAAGTGTTCTGTGTAGTCACCCGGAGCAATTTTCTGATTCCCTGATGGCTGCAGGTATTCTCACTCCTGGGGCGAGAATAACTAACTTTGATATCGATTATTCTCACCCCGGGGTTGAGAATAAGTAAAAGGCTGCCCCCACCCGCAGCAAACAAAAAGAAAGTAAATTCTTCTTCCACCTCCATCTCTCTCTCTCTCTCTCTCTCTCTCTCTCTCTCTCTCTCTCTCTCTCTCTCTCTCTCTCTCTCTCTCTCTTTTCTCCATCTCTCTCTCTCTCTCTCTCTCTCTCTCTCTCTCTCTCTTCCTGTATCTCACTAGCTCTATCTATCTCTTTCACTAACTTTGATATCGATTATTCACACCCCGGGGTTGAGAATAAGTAAAAGGCTGCCCCCACCCGCACATCCAAGGTGATTTATATTCTCACCCCCCTCACATAGAGAAAGAGATATATAGGGCTAGTGAGATTATACTGAGATACAGGAGAGAGAGAGAGAGAGAGAGAGAGAGAGAGAGAGAGAGAGAGAGAAAGAGAAAAGAGGAGAACGAGATAGTGAGAGCTAGAGAGAGTGAGGGGGAGAAAAAAAAGACACAGAGATACATTATGAAGATCTAGATCCAATTTATCAAGAGGAAAATGAGGTTTAGACAGGATCGGGGCATTTGAAGTTTGATCTAAAGAATGAACTAGGTGTATCATTTTCATGATGTTCTTTGTTGTTGTTATTGTTGTTGTTGTTGTTGTTTTATATTTTTCTTGTCGTTGTTGTTATTGTTGTGAATGTTTTGTGTTAGATTTTTTTTCTTTTTGGCTGTGAATTGTATATAATTATCTACACGAGCGACTTACAAGTGAACTTTAAAGCCATAAAACAATGACACCAATAATGACTCCAACGTTTCCAAACAAAATATAGATCTAGACCAAACAGACTCATTGTTTTTAAAGTCTTCAAAACTCAGAACAGACATAATTGATATGTAGTTGTTGCTGTTGCTTATTTATTTCTTTGTTTTGATTTTAGGTTGTCTGCTGGGCAGTAGAGTCAAACACCTTAGATTTAGGCGTAGATCTAGATTATCGGTCCAGATTAAAATATATAACTGCTATCGAACCTAAATGTAGTTGAAATTTGATATAGATTCGAGTGCATAAGGAGGAGAAAGGAGAAAATAATGGAGTGGCGAAATTACTGAGATACATAAAGGAGAGATCAGGAGGGGGGAGGGGGTAGTATACACTTTCGATAAAGATAGATCTAGACATAAACCAGCGACACTATAGTCCTTATCCAGGGAAGAAATCATTATACTGTCTAGAGGCATTGAGAAGAGGAGTGAGAATACAATTTTGGAAAGGTTTTGACTAGTCTCATCCCTGGGGGTGAGAATAACTAAATTTGGTTATTCGCACCCCGGGGTTCAGAAAATCACTTCGTTCCCTGTTACCCATTACTTTTTAACTGTAAGTTATACTGGACGGCCAGATGTTGTGAGGAATCTTTCACTGTGTTACTCGCAGTCGAGTCTCTGCAGAGCATTCCGCTGTTATAGTCCAGTATCTCTCCTTTAACGCTTAAACTGCCTGAGAAAATTGCGCATCTTCTAAGTGTGATAATTTAGTAAAAATTTTGGAAATTGCCCATGCAGATTTCGACTATAGTTGAAACAGGCAATTTAAGTGTTAAACTTATCCCATACTTTTTTTCAAATCTTTGGAGCAGCCTTCTCCGTTTTGCTTGTAGCACTTCCTATACGTTAATAAAATATCAGCCCGTCTTATAAAACAACCCCCAAATCCCATTCTCTCAGATGCATTGATTATAAAGGATGTGGAAATTGTGTCAAATGCCTTTTCAAAATCTATACTCAGCATAATCTCTGCTAACATAATTATTTTGCCTAATGTTCAGAATGTCATCCACTGATCTAAACAAATGCGATATGTTACGTCTCATATTTAAGTCAAACTGATTATTACTCGCTACAGACTGCACTACTTTCTGCAACCTTGAAGCTTAAAGATTTTCAAACATTAATTTTGTACTCTAAATTTGGTAATGTTATCGATCTCCATTTCCGAATAATTATGTTCCCTGTCCAGCTCTTTGCCTTTGTCAATTAAAGCCAGAATGCTTTGTCTCTTCCACGGCGACTATAATGACTATAATTAAAGACATCCATGAGAGTTTTCTCCAGAGTGTTTTATAAAATTCGGTTGGTATCCCGTCTGGTCCCGAAGAAGATCCGTTTTCAAGGCTTCTAACACTTCAGTTTCTGTTATGTCTTAACCAAACTGATGTTTGTTATCCTCTACTGGACATTCAAGCTCTTGCAGAAAGTATCGAAATTTCTCAGTGTCCTAATTTGAAGTTGTTTCTGTATATATGAATGAGTAAGTCCAACATTTTCATCTCATTCGTAAGCGTAGTGATTTTAATATCGACTACCGGTACAATATGCGACATATTATTTTTAGCCTGTACTTTCTCTAATCCTATAAAATAGTCACTGTTTTTTTCCACTTTAATGTCTCATAATGTCACTCAAAAATAGAGTGATGCTACAAGAACGTCTGCCTTAGCCCCTATAAATTTACCGACACCGACACGACGTGGAGAGTTTAATTCTGACAAACGTTGACCGAACCTAAGACTGAAATAGAGTTTGATGATTTGAAGCCGAGTGTTCTACATTTGATGCCACCGCGTTCTCCATTCCATCAACGTGTCCTGGCCCCAGACATTCATTACGATCTGCACGAAGACATTATCAAACACCGGGTTTTACGACCGTTTTTATGTACTAGACGATGTCACCATGATTGTAACTGCAAGCACTTATTCCGTCAAGGACAGGGCAATACAAGAGCATATTGTTGAGATTAAGTAATAAAAACATGAAAAATTAATGTAAAAGGTTCCAGTCAATCATTGTGTTCTCGTTATATCTCTTTTTTTCTCTACACGCCTCTCTTGTGACTACAGTAACAACAACAAAAAGACTCTATATATCTGCCTTTGTCTCTGTCTCTCTGATTCTAGACAGACAGGCAGAAATCTTGACAGGGAGGTAGAGATGGGAAGTATGAGAAAAATTGATTCCATTACTTTTAACAATATCAGCATAAACGTACACAAACACGACATAATATTCAATTTACATAACATAATTAAAGTGCCAGAGAAAGAGGAATAGAGAGAGAGAAAGAGAGAGAGAGAGAGATGGAGAGAGAGAGAGAGAAAGAGAGAAATAGAGAGTAAAAGACGGAGCCACATAGAGAGACAAATTAACGGAATCAGAGAGAGTAAAAGGGATACAAATTAACACTCTCTCAAATGTTACACCACTGGTATGTGCGTGTATATAAATGAATGTGTGTGTAGAAATGCATATTTCCGTCCGCGTTCTCATTTGCTTCGTACGCCACTGTATATAATGTAAAGTTCACACTGCCAAAACTGGAGTAACCCTTGACATGAATGATCAGTTCCTCACATGTTAAATAGTCCACAAAAAGACGAATTAACTTTTGGTCATTGGATTAATATCTCCAACGGATATTGTTTCTTTACGTAATTGTTGCCAATGCCCTGGCTTGGCCGAAAAAGAATGTAATGATGGTGATAATGATGGTGATAATGGTGCTGATGCGAGGTGGAGGAGGAAAAAAAAACGAGAGGGGGAGGAAGAGGAAGACGGTTACGATGATAACGATGTTGACTGGATGATGTTGACAAGGAAGAGGAGGATAATAATGATGATGCTCGCGACCTTTGCTGCGTTTTTCCTTTACATGATCAAAGTGCATTATTCAGCAAACAAGAACAGTTTGGACCTCACCTGTAGCTTTTCCTGATGCCGGCGCCGACGAAGATCCTGGGCGTGGGCGGGAAGAGGAGCTGGTTTGGCCGCTTGGTGGCGCTCATGCTGGCGGCGTCGCCAGAGCTGAAGTGGCGCCTGAACGCCTTCCAGGCGGGCCTTTCGGTGAGGCCTGAGTAGCCCTGCCAGGACACGGGGAGACTGTGCGCCTCGGGAGTCTCCTGCAGGACAGTGGGAGGGGTGAGGAGACATTAGAGGTAAGGTAAAATCAGAGGCTTTACTATGGTATTGACTAACTTATCTCTTTTTTTTTTTTTTTATAATACGTACTAACTTAACTTATTACTTTGATGGTTATTTTTTTTTCTTCGTAGCGTACAACGGCGGACTGTCATTGAGACCTGGGTAGCATTGCCAGGACCCAGGGTGCTGGTGAGCCTAGGGAAACTCCTGATGAATGTTCAGCGGTTAGGGAGAGAGAAAAGGTTACGTAAGTCAGGGACTGACTTTTACGGTGAACCTGACTAACTTAACCTGTTCGGCGTTTATTATTTACGATTAAGATTTAGAGAAGAGAAGAGGAAGTCAGAAAATTTACGGGGACACAGACTCTAATTTCTTAGCACCAAAATCAGCCTTACACAGATTGTATATTATGGACGAGTCCCAAGATTAAAGTCGGAAGATTCTACGTGCAGCCACACAGACTGCAGGGGTACCACGACTCCTGTCTCATTTGTTCACAGTATACCGAGACTGACTTATCAGTGTGGAACAAAAATCGGACGAATAATATTTGTCCGATTGTGATTTTGAATCAGGGACCCTCCGGTTTAGCGAGAAACGCTCTACCACTTGCGCGAGCTCACCTCCAAGTGTGGATTGAGAAGAGATAACGTAAGTCAGGGATAAGACGGGAATATTCGATAACTTTCAAAATATGTTCATTAATCACTATGGAGGAATAAAGAGGAGGTAAAGAAAAATAAGAAGTGTTGGTTCGTTGGTTGGCTGGTTTTTTAGCTTCTTAGCGTCGAAGGTCACAACATCGCTATATTGCGGACGGGTCTCAAAACTTAAGTCTAAAAATTTTACTTGCTGATACACTGAGACAGCGCAATGATACAATGACTCCTGTTTCAGGCGGTATTATTATTGTGACACCAACAAAACCACTACTGGATGAAATAAATAAAATAAAATGGTCTTATCATGGGTTAGTACCTACCGACAGCCCATAGTTTTACCACTCTGCCAGATGGTCTGCCAGTAAGGAAATTCGAAGATTCTAAGGTGAAAGTGACTAGTTGCGATCGATTCACATTTGAAAAGACACTAGCAGTGTGTTTAAAACTCTTCTTGTGTCCTCAAAACTATTGAAATTATCTTTGTTGTAGAGAAGCGTTCTCTTAGGTTACCAGGCTGACTCGTATACGGCAACATGTGTTAGGAATTTTAAATAAGTGATGCCACAAGAGATAAAAGGGAGAGACCCGGACATCTGTCTCAACTTGTTACTGTCTAGAGATACAACACCGACTACTAATAAACTAGGCGGTCGGATCGGCGGTTGGACATGCTACTTCCCGATTAGAAACCGTTCGCTTTCCATGTAAACTTTATCGGCACTCTTACAATGATTGCCAGAACGGTTTCTATTTATACACACAGGATCAAACTAACCATACCTAGTTTCTTAAGCACCGAATTGCAACAACATTATTGCCTTTTTTAATCTGACGACTTTAAAAAATGGTATGGTTGCTTTTATACCTAAACAATCGTTGATTTTGTTTTTGTTTTGGTTTTTACAAATAATTATAAACAGATGACAGATACAAGTGTGTTTCTCCAGTTGAGAGTCAACGACCGCAAACGAAACTTGATAAGATGAAAAAAAAGGTGCGACGATACCCCGGTTTAACTTATCAAACATTTCAAGTGACGCACAAGACAAGTTGTAGCTTTAAGACAAACTTCAACACCCGTCAACATATTGATCTCTCTTGCAGGACTTCCTTCCCTACGGCTCGGACCACGGGATAGGGAGTTCACAGAAGCACAAACAGCCCTTCGTAAGTGTACAAAGAGCATTCATTCGCATTCCGCATAAAGGTGCTCAAACTCTGCAATGTGACTGTAAGTTTCCGGAAACTTAAGTATGCTATTTTGATGGAATAGGAATAGATTAGGTATTTTCCTCACGCGCACGGAACTTTTTAATAATATTGGGTTAGGGAAAATATCAGTCTTGAAAGCTTGTTGTCATGAAAAGGGAGCGATTGTTTTGTCTTGAAAGTGTATAGTTTTTACGACTATTGTATTGTATCACGTTTTTTTAACTGCATCTTAATTTTATAATCTGTGGCCCCGGCTGTTGTACGGACATCTAAAGCGTCTCAGAAATTATTTATTGATATATGAAGTAATGAGACTGATCGATATTACTATATCGTGGTCTCAGCATATGGTCCTTTTTCAAATATAGAAACACACCTTTCCCAGGTATATTCAACTCACAAAACAAATGTCCAGATACTAAATTGTGCCAAAAGCTTTACACCGGCTTTTTTTATTTGCATTCCTCAAAACTCAAGCTTCAGTTAAAGTAAATGCATATCATTAGCTGAAAAAAATTATTACAATAAATAGTGAATGCTGTTGTTAATTTTTTTACAATAAATGTTTAACAAAACAACAAATACAACATCATCATTAGCTGAAAAAAATTATTACTATAACAAGAGATATACATAAATAGAGAATGCTATTATTATTATTACTATTATTTATACAATTCAATTTTTATGAAAACAACAACTACAACATCAACAACAACAAAAAATACAACATAACAAACTGAAAAAAGTTTTGAAGTGTTAATGGCCAAGTCCTATATTATTTTAAATTGTATCCAAATGGTTTAAGAGTTTGTTTTATAACCTAACACTGAATACGTAATTTAGCAAGAAAGACAAGGTGATGTGTGGAGATGTATCACCTGTAAAGGAATGTGAGTTAATAACTAGAGGTTCGACTTTCGCATGATACACAAGCCAACCGGTGCCCCAAGGCGTCATAGAGATATCAGGTTACCAGTAAAGAGAAATAGAAACAAATGTATCGAACGCGAGCTGGAGAAAACCTTTCGTGATAAGATCCATAAAACCTCGCCTTTCTCAGAACCTTTTACATAGATAGAGCGCAGAAAAGGAACACAATCAAACAAGACAGTTCAAGATCTACAGGAGGTCGTGATACATATTATAATAGTCGGTCTCTGCAAGTCTAAAAATACTACCAATGGTGAGATTTTTTACAGCAAAAGCGGTCAATAAGTTTGTGTTTGTAAAATATAACCAAAATAAAGTCTAAGAGGCAATTACTATAATTAACTGAACATTAATATAGGTATGTTTCGCTTCAATTTCTACCCGTGTTCATTTTTGTTGAGGCAATCAATGATTTTTTTATCAAAATACTCATCTCAATTGAATCTCAAGCAGAGTTGTATAGAAAACAAGCTCATGATTATAAAACAATGAAGTGTACAGTGTTCAAAGCTTTTCATGAGAACCTGTAGTGACACATTGTATCTACAAAATGATACTGAAAAGGTGTGACATTTTGTTTCTTTCTCATGACTGTTAAATTTTGTTTTTAATTTTAGTCAGAACTATTATCGTATTTTTGTTACTGTGCCCCGTTTTTATTTAAACCAAGTGTTATTACAACGCAGTATTGAAACATTCCTATAATTTATGTGACTACGGCTATAGGCCTATCAGTGAAGGCAAATTAATCTTGGTGAGAAGGCATTGTGATCGTTTGTCCATGAACAAAGATTTAGAAAAATCCCGGAGCAGCAGAATCAACTAATGGACAACTGATTTGCGATATTTTTTCAACAAAAAGGGTGAAAGAGTAGTTATACATAATCAGTAGACTTGACATTCCAAGTAATAAACAGTCTAAATATTATATGTTTCTGTTTTAAAAGAAGAACAATATAAATATTATAAAATAAGTAGAAGTGTGGAAAGAAAATCTAATGTATCGCAAAAAGACGAAAAATGTAGAAAATATTTTGCCTGAAAGAGCTAGAGAGAGAGACAGAGAGAGAGAGAGAGAGAGAGAGAGAGAGAGAGAAAGAAGAGAGAGAGAGAGAGAGAGAGAGAGAGAGAGAGAGGGAGGGAGAGACAAAGAGAATGGGAAAGGGTGATAGAGAGATCAGAAGGAAGAGCAAGATTGGAATAAAGATAGGAAAACATAATCATAATAAGTGAACCAATTTCGTAGATCAATAAAAACATAAAAGTTAATCAGAAAAACGTCACGGTATACAAGTTTTGCAGAATTTATAAAGGTCAAAGTCAAAAATAAAATATGCAGTAAAATGTCTTTAACCGCACGAAAAACAACAAAAATCATATTGACGAATGTAATATAAAACCAAAGAAAGACTCAGGGCTAAGAGTTTGGGAAACCTTTAACAGTCCAGGGATGATAAAATTCAAGTGCATGAGACTGCCTTTTCATTTAGTGCCAGAAGCTTGGAAAGAATAAAATTATATGCTCTGTTTTTATGTCTATTTTACCGTGGCATTTTAAATATCATCTTAGGAGTTTCCCAGTAGAATTACTGATCTATCATTTTTCATTAATCGTTCTGCGAAACATATACTTCTTTTAAAGCAAGTAACGCATGAATTTTGAAAACGAAGTATAGAAACACCAACTTATGCTTGGTTGGAAAAATAAAAGTTTCTGACTATATGTATTAACATGATTGTGCGATGTAAACATTAAAACCTATAACAAAAACATCAATTAAATGGCTGTCTGTGCTGACCATATAATTAAAAAAGTGGCAACTAAACAGTATAATTCAACATGATACAATCGCTACATTTTACTTTATTGATAACATTCCTTGACATTCTCGACAATTTTACAAAGACGATGACACAAGGTGAGGATCATACTCAGTACAACCTGCTCATCAGTTCAGAGCCCTACCCTCTGAGCAATGCAGCGCATGTGTCAATAGATTTCAGAGGACCCAATCGTCAGACAAAGCTGCCAACCATACCAACTATCAAAATGTAGGTCTAAAAACATACGCAAAAAAATGAAGTTCGCAGCTCAGGATTAATTTCGTCACCGGCGTGTGTGTGTGTGTGTGTGCATGTAAAAATAGTAGTAGTAATAGTAGTAGATGTAGTCTTGTATCGCCAGGCGCTACACCACCGCATTTAGCCCTGATATTCCAAGATGTGAACCTGTCATATCCAGCCTGGACTGTATCATGCACTGTTATAGGGTAGTGACCCGGATGGTGACACATGCTCAGTTACAATCATGCTGGAACAATAGATGGATAGGACTCTGATCAGGAACAGTCCCTACCAGAATCCAGACAAGGTCTCCACCCTACAGGACCCACCCTCTACACAGGACATGGTGCATAGTAGGTCTATTTGAATACAGACTGATGAAGCTCGTGCACTGAATCAACAGTCATTATAGAAAGGAAACAAACTGGGCTGGTTCCGACACACTCTTTAGTAGATTTGAAGAAATCCACGCAATCTATCACCTGACTAGACAGCACCTGTTTGGTACATGGAAGGTCCACATTTTTCACGTATTCACACATTGAAACAGGACGACTGTGCGCTTGTCTAATAAATAAAGTGACCCTACATTCTTTGCTTTCTATGATATCAGTTCCGTTATATTATATTGACACAAAACTGCATACATGTAAACAAACTGCTTCTCCTCATCTTTAAATTAAATTTTTTTGCTACGCAGAGTTATTCCAAACTTTACAACGTACATTGGCCTTTTACATAAGATTGCTGAGATGAATAAACAACAGAAAATATATCATCTTACTGCAATTTACATTAATTGAGAAGTTCGTTTAAAAAATGTAAAAGATTAAAAACGAAATAATGCTATACCGATTTGCAAAATTGAAGAATAAATAATACGTATGGATCAGTTTCAGTTTCTAGAGTAAAATAATATTTTACGTTTAAAACAGATACATAGTTTTTATAACATTGGGAAGAGACAAAATGACATACGTATAGACTAAATGTAAAGAAGTGAGTCATTAAAATGTCAGATTTGATTGAAAACTTAGACACACAAAAAGACATAAATTTCCTAAAGCAAAATAACGTACGTATCTATTTTACCATTACGGTAATCAACTTGCTAAAGCAAAATAACGTACGTATCTGTTTCACGATTACGGTAAAATTACTGTGACTTTGGTTAATGAAAACCTTTTTGTAATTTACCTCAATATTTTTTGTATTCTTTGTATTTAAAGAAACAAACAGATGACCTATAACGGATTTGCAATGAGAAAGAAGTGTAAAACCCACAAGCGTTTGTGGCACAATTATTGGTTCTATATAATTATATTAGAGAGTTAAACAACATAAAAAGGTTAGAGAAGTAAACAATTCTTAAAAAAGCCATAAGCTATAGATTTTTTCCTCTCTATGTCTTTTTCGAGTTAACCACATAATTTAATTCTTGTTGTTTAATTTGTTTTAGATTCAAAAGCATTAGAATCATAAAGAATGCAGCGCAAGAAAATCTCGTTCACATTCTGCGCGTACTTAACTGATAACCGGTGTTTATCGATCAATAGTTTTAAAATATAACTTGGAATATTGAAAAAGGTTTTTAACTAGTGCCGCTTTTTTAACTTCTTATAACACGATTTTTTTTCCTTTGTGTTGTTATTATTGTTGAAATGTTGTTGTTGTTGTTTTTGTTGTTGATGGTGGTTGTGGTGTTGTTGGTGGTGTTCTAAATGCTTATTATTGTTTTTATTTTCATTATTAATGGGAATGCAATCTTAGTTGGTGTTGTTTTTTTTCGTCTTCTTCTTCTAATAGTAATATTTTGCTTGTTTTTTTGTGTTTTTTTTCTTTTTATTTATTTGAGACAAATTGTGTTCATATACTTGAGGCACTGACCAATTCCTCCGAAAGAAGCTTCATAAAAAAACTAAAATGCCCAAAGCCAGGGCTCAGTAGGGTCTAATTAACTCGTTTACGGACTCTTTTTTGGGGTAGTTTTTAAGGATATAAAAAAATTGTAGGAATACGCTCGGTTACTGAAAATAAAAGAACATTGAATAAGAAAACACGTAGAATAAAAAAAAAAACAACGTGGGCATGGGAAGGGGAGTGTAAACGCAATTGGTAAAGAAGAAATTGGAAAATTGTAAAATGACATTTCTATTGCTAAGCAGAGGGAGAGAGTGAGAGATTTAGAGAGAGAGAAAGAGTCGAAGAGAGAAGTGGACAGAGTGAGCAGGAGAGAAAAAAAAGATAACGAAAGTCAATGACATTTGTGAGATAACGTAATTAAATCTGGCCCCCTTTACACAAACTGGGGATACGTTACACTGTTAGAGCCAATAAGATAATTAAACCGCGTATACCTTTTTTTTAGTTTTGAAGTCCTAACCTTTATTTCTGTTAAATACAGTGACATCAGAAAGGTATAGCGACAAGAAAGTCTCTAGAATAGAATACCATTAGAAGTGCCACTGAATTGAATGGAAAATCAAGGGGGATAATCGGAGATAGGAGTTCTAGACACCTTACACAGTCCACAGAGGATAACAGAAACGCCGTGTGCCACTGGGGGGAAAGAGCTAATGGTATAGTTACGTTTTTTTCATATTCACTTTCTTTACTTTTTATATTGATGCCTTCAGTTTTAAAAGCTAGTCTATGGATTTTGCATAAGACTTTACTATTTCGCAGCTTTTTTTCTTTTTGTTTGCCAATTACAAGGTTCTGTTAAAGCAATGTACTTGAAGAGAGTAATTAAAATAAAAGTACAAACAGGCTCTTGTTAATGGATAGCTGGCGAAGTATCTACATGGCTTTTTCATTTTAAAAAAACAGGACTTGCAAAAGATTATGTGCTAAACTTTTATTAAAAGGCAGAAGATTTGAATTCTAAACAGCGCTGGTACTGATGGTTCAAATATTTTAAATCTTTTTTTTTTAGCTTGGCAGGCATGCGCAGTTGCTCTTTAATTCCAGAGACAAATTGTCAAAAAAATAATTGCTTTAGTTCGTGCCTAATAAAATTAGGACTATCTGGTTATTTGTGCACTTATTGCTTTCATCGGCAATAACCAAAAGTCGAAATGTGATATTTAACAATTATTGTCAATACGGTTAGATTAAAGTCAGATGATCGAATATGACTGTGTGCAATCCCTGAAACTCATTATAGGAATGTTTAAATGTTTTAAAGGAGACTTAAAACCTTTTGGAATACTTTACACACAGTTTAAATGTCTTGTCTGCAAAAAAAAATCATGATTGAAATATCGCGTGTCTGTTGGAAAAGGAAAAAAGAAAGATAAAAATTCCACAGAAATATTTTTGCATAGTTTTTTTACATGCAAGATAATTATATTCTGGGCACAGTTTTCTGAAAGAGGCATCAGGAATTGTGCTGCTCAGCAAAAAACTATCGTCAACTCACTTAACTCAATGTTGGAAGCTAAAGAAACTAACGCTTTGTATAAGAATGTCCTTAATCAATCCTTTATATTTTTCATAACGCTGATACTTCCGTCCACAAAGTCTCACTCCTTAAATATCATTAATAATAACGAATTTTTCCAACATGTCGAAATTTCACATTCTTTTTGTTTTAACAAATCGTGTTCCAGTAAAACTGGAAAAATTCGTTCTTAAAAAAAAGCTTAAATTTCAGTTATTTCCAAGTATGTTCTTTTTCTATTTTAACAGAAATTACTTGGAAATGACTGAATCTTTGATTAGCTTCCAGGTCAGACTGTAATCTGTGAAGGTTAAGATTAAGAGATCTTGTTTTCAATAAAATCAAATCAGCTGCTCCTGAAAAACAAGATTTCAGTTATCACCCTGCAGGCACCCCGTTGTCTTAATATAATCCACTGCCATAACAATTTGTAGAAAACGTGACGCTACAGGCTGGATTTTTGCTTTGTTTGTTTGTTTCTTTCTTTGGTAGGCAATTTTGTTTCCGAACTGTTGACCTTATCATTGAGTCTCTCAGTCACATTCAAGACAAAGCCACGTTAAACGAAGAGAAAAGTTCAGTTGAGATATACAAAATTAGAGCTCAGGGTTGGGGGTTGGTTTTAGTTGGTTTAACGCCCAACAGCAGCACTATATAGGCTATATTGTGGACGAGCTCCAAGACGGACGTCTGACTATTTTATGTGCTGAGATATACAAAATTAGAGCTCAGATCCTAGTTGACTTTAAATCAATTTGAAAGATCGCCACTGAGAGTTGCATGTCATATCAAATGGGGGATTCACAGTAAATTAGGATTTTGTTTCCCCTTTATGCTCCTAGGATGTGGCGACAAAAATCAATTCAGTCACATTTTGTATTAAGAGACCTAACTTTTTTTTCCCTTCAATATTATAGCAACCTATAACAAGGTTCGTTAGATAAGCCAATTGTAAATCTAGTTAAAATGATTTTTTACAATATGCCTTTCCGTTTACTACCATCATTAATTATCGACTTCCGTCATTTGTCTTAATTTCAGAGCCAGGATGATACGAGTCGTAATGAAAACCGCTCTGATTTCATAACGCCTTTGTATTGAATATTCAATAGCCATGGCGAATGTCCCAAAGTATTTTATCTTCTTTACACAATTCTCTGAAAAGATAATTGTGATATTAGAGGAGGTTTTTTTTCTTTTCTTTTTGTGGCCAGACGCATTAAGATATCAGTTTTGTGCGTGACAATGTATAAACAGTGTCTTGGGGCCAATATTATCCGCATATCCAATCGCTTTCAAATTCACTGTAAATGATGCTTGAAAATACATGATTGGAAATATAGAATACATTTTAGATCTCGCATTAAAAGGAGATCTTCACCGCTTTGTTTAGGAAAGTTGGAATGAAGGAAAATAACAAAAAATATCAATAGAGCTTGGCCTACACATGTCCAACGTCATAATTATTTTTACATAATTATGTCATTATTGAAGACCCAATAACGCTACAAAAAGCAAAATAGCACAGAAATCCCGTTGTATTAATATTGTTTATGAAGTGAAAATAGGGTAAACACTAATAGCCTTTCAAGCGCAATAAACTAGTGCAAATATTGCCTTGAACTAAAAACAATGCCTTACTTTGTTCTAATGGATTTCTAATGTTAACATTATTAGAGTTCTCACTTAGATAATTAAAACATTGGTGTAGCTTGAAAGCCTTACAAGTAGTGTTGAGAATTTGGTCTGGAGGTCTACTGAACTTCTCTGTAAGTTGTGGCGTTTTTGTTTTAGAGAATCACGGTAAAAATCATGACGCTTGTTTTAAAACAAGAATTTTTTTAATGTAACTGCCCTCTTACTACGGTTTCTTGTAACACAATGTGTTTGGTCTAAGTGCTCAACTCTGTATCTGCTTGTATGCCTATCTTTTTCTCTCTAACATCTGGTGGTTTTCTTTTTTCCCTCTCTCATTACAGAGAGAGAGAGGAGAGAGAGAGAGGGAAAGACAGACAGAGAGACAGACAGGGAGCAATGCGCGACTTCGGTTGTTCGGAGCCCTGGGTCCAGCTTAGGTAAGGGGCCCCTCACTCCCTTATGTCTCCTAGGATGCATAATGTTACATAAGCGATTAAAGGTGGGTTGGGGGAAGCAGGGTCTGGGTCCGCCTTAAATGCGGCACTTGCAGGGAGAAAGCGGCAAAGAGAAAAATAGTGAGAAACAAACTGGACAGTTGGAGAGGGAGTTAGACCTCAAAAATATATTTATCAAAATCTGTTTATTTCATTGATCAAGTGTGCGGCCTCTACATGCCTCACATCTCTATCCCGCTCGCTTTGCCTCCCATCCAGTGAGACTCGCCACCTCAATAATCATCATCTCATCGTCTTCGCACTCTTCCCAATCTCCTTGAGATGTTCATGTTTTCCAGCACATCAACCCCCACCCAGCATACGGATGACGCGTTAAGTCCAGCCTTCCGCCCCTGTCTCCTGACCTATGAGTCGACCCGTAAAGTTTAGTTTTCCGCCCCCCCCCCCCCCTATTTCCTGGCCGTTTACTTAGACAGGTCGGGCGACCCCCAGACACTGGCCCAAGCTTAGGTTGGTTGTCTCCCCCTGCCCCAGCTCGTCCGGCCGCCGGAAATATGTTATCTTCCCATCAACGAACCGATCTCCATCTTCCGTCACATTCAATTCTCACCCTGAGAAAATCAATTGACAAGTTTCTCTTTCCTTATAATTTCTCTCCGTTTCTATTCCTTTCGACACTACGGTACGAAATCACAGAGTGTTAAAGAATTGAATGTTAAAGTACCAGGCATGGAAATATTACTTACATTGTAGATACAAATTAATTGTTGACCTCGTCTTTTTATTAAGGGGTAGGGAGTCGGTAGCAGTGGGGTAGAAAATCGGTTTCCGACGCAGGCGGTCCGTGGTTCAAGCCATGGCGACTTTGCATCCGACTGGTCGGGTCGGTGTCAGTTTAAAGTGATCGGCTCAGACAAAAGTCATGGCATTCCCGCCCTGTCGTGTGTGTGGCCTCACACACTGTTGTTTGACGTCAAATTTGAGGCCCGTCCACAATATAGCCTATATAGTGCTGATGTTGGACGTTAAACTAACAATTCGGCTGTGGGGAAGTGACGATAAACCAAAGTTGCAAGATTGTTTAAAAGTTGTGGCTCTTAACTGTTCGTTGACACTTGAGTCTTATAACTAATGCAGCAGTGGCGGCTTCTGATTGTGTGGTGAGAGGTAGGAGAAGGAGCTGTGTAACAAAGAGAGAGAGAGAGAGAGAGAGAGAGAGAGAGAGAGAAAGAGAGAGGTAAGGAGAGAAAGTCGGTGAGAGAGATATAGATACATAGTAGTAGATAGATACAGAGAGATAGAGGTCGAGACAGAGACAGATCGAGTAAAAGAGAGAGATAGAGAGAGAGAGAGAAAAGGAGGAGGTAAGGAGAGAAAACGGGGAAAGGGGAAATGGGGGGGGGGGTTAAAGATAGATAGACAGACACAAAGAGCCTTAGTAACAAGTTACTGGGTTATCTTTTTAAGGATTAAAGAGCCACTTTTAAACAACCAAAAACGTATTATTTACTATATTACTGTGAGTCTCTGTTAAACAATTATCAGAAATCCAAGGTGGTTACCGTTGTTATTTTAAGGTATGGTAGATCAAACTATTGTAAATATTTGTTTAGATAGATAGACAGACGGAAAGAGCCTTAGTAACAAGTTACTGGGTTATCTTTTTAAGGATTAAAGAGCCACTTTTAAACAACCAAAAACGTATTATTTACTATATTACTGTGAGTCTCTGTTAAACAATTATCAGAAATCCAAGGTGGTTACCGTTGTTATTTTAAGGTATGGTAGATCAAACTATTGTAAATATTTGTTTCATATATTAATATCAATACTTATGGTACAAAATATTATGAATGTAAATCAGGATAGCTTCCGACCGTTGTTTGATTTGAAATTCGTTTTTCTGTTGTATATTTTACACACACACACACACACACACACACACGCACACATATAACCTCTTGTTTAAAGCTTTTGTTCCCTTAAATAAATTTCAAGTGAATTTCAAGGGAGAAAACACGCTCCGCATCAATCGTAGTAATTGCAAGCCTTGTTGCTTTCTGAAAATCCTTGAAATCCCTGGAACGCTAGTTGCCTCCCACACATAATTATTAAAATTGCTGTTTGGCGTAAGGGCATTTTGGAAGTACTTTGTTTCTCTAAACAGTCTTTCAACCGGGTTGAATTAAAATAAAAAAATTAGGATACGCAGATGCTGAATCACGATACAATGTACCAAGGATTTTCCGTTAAATGGGAAAAAGACTTGCTGTGCCCTTTGGAGGCGATTTCTTTAATCTAAAGAACGTGATTTTATTTAGCTCAGTAAGTGATTGCATTCTTTACCCATCTACTTTTTCAAACTATAGGAGTATTGTGAGGGTATAAAACGCGTCTCTGTAGACTACTCCAGGACTCTCTTGTAGTTAATTATGTACGCTTCTTCACAAAAAAAACCCAAAAGAAACAATAAGAATTCCAAAGACAATTGATGACGATTACAGGCCTGATAGGTTCAAACCTTTTAAGGGTATTTATCCTTAATATATACAGTGGGTTAGGGAATGTTATGTGGTCTCGATTTAACACCAGGCTATTATTTTAAATTATTATCTTTGGCTTGACGTATAAACTATCTCCCCGCGACTGATGTCGTAGTTTAAGATACTTGCCTAAGATTTAAATAGTTCAAAACTGACGTTATCTTTGGTCGGTCTGACTATTATTGTACTTGTTAGGAAACTAAATATTCCAACTTAATTCAGTTAATGGTGCATAATTCTAAATCTGCTTGCATTACTGAAACCAAGATGAGTTTCTGGTAGTTAAAACTGACCTGTCGCAGCCTATGATTTTCGCCCATTCTATACAAAACGCCAATTTCAAGATAATAATGAGATCTTCCTTATTTGACTCATTTGGTTTTATGGCGGGTTAAGAAAAAAACGGATTAACAATATGAAACGATATGTTACTATAAAATTAATCAATAATTTGTGTAGGAAAAAAGTCACTTTTTTGATGTGGAAAGCAGTACATGCATTAAACACGAGACACGTACTAATTCTAAATTGAAAAGCTAAACCAAAGTCTACCTTGTACTTAGGTAAAAATCCAGGGGTACACTCTGGTTGCAAATCTCTTCACTATCCTTTGGAATCTTTCTTAAAAGATTTGTCTTTTAAGAATGTTTCGATTCCCCTGTTGTTTCGGAGATTCCGCATGTTTTGGCATTACAACAAGATAATCAGCTAAATGGGGTCTGGCTTTGCTTGGGGATTTTACTAATCGCATTGTCTTTCTGCCTTAGTTGTTCTGGGTTGGATGTTAGGCTGGTCTCTGAAAACATGTAAGCTTGAAAAAAGTTTTATTTCCTAAATAGCTTGTATGCGACATTTAACAGCCATTTTAGGTAATCAATGGTTATGATGAACAGGAACATCCCTTTTAAAGTAGAAAAGTAAAAACGAAAACATCAGAAACATGCCACTAGCGATTTCGAAAGCTTCATATTACTTTAACCCTTTTTTTTTTTAGCGTCTTCATTTTCCACCTTTCAAATTATGGGGGGGGGGTGGGATGTTGGGGGGGGAGCGGGAGTGAAATTTTTTTAGCGTCTTCATTTTCCACCTTTCAAAGTATGGATTCAACATTTGTCTGTCAATTCATTCAGACTTTACCACTGAAATGTAGCATATAATTTATACTGCATATATATTTCAGCAATCAACTCAACTTTATCATTGAAAAATCATACCCTTTAAATTTAGTGTTCAATTTACTTTTAAAATTGATAATAGAGAACTCAATTGATGGGTTCCATAAGTTAAAATTCAATAAAGTGTGTGTATAACTACTGTTGTAACTACCATCGGGGTTTGGTATCGTTGTTGTAAATTGCCGGTCAGTAGTTATGAGACTGCCCTCCCTCTATGAAAAGGTAATGAAAAAAGAACTGAACTTTTCTGTGGCTGTTTCTTTGTTTTGTTTTGTTCATACAGCGTGGCCATTATTATGATAACATTTGAGTTTATATATAAATATCCTTGCATATGACTGGTGTCTAAAGTTTTCGAAAACCATCTTATATTCTTATGAACGTTAGGAAAAGATATTTCGTACTATGAGTTTTGTTGGTGTACAGTCTCGATTTTAAAAAATCGGAAATTGGTAAAATAGAGCAAAGGCTTATAAAAAGGCAACTTATTACAATAATTAGAAAATATTTTGAGTAACAAGACACTTTGTTACCGTAAACTCTACATTATGAGAAATGTTTATTTTCAAACACGGTACATTGGTAGTTTAGTGTATTTGTCTATCTTGTCAATCTACCAAAGAAAGGGGACCTGTCCTCCTGCAACAACTGGAGAGGCATCATGCTACTATCCATCCCAGGGAAAGTATTGACAAGGATAATGCTAGAGCGACTGAAAACTGCACTTGACAAGAAACTGCGAGAAGAACAGGCAGGATTCCGCCAAGAAAGATCATGCACAGACCAAATTGCGACATTGCGCATCATTATCGAACAGTCTCTTGAGTGGCAGTCCCCGTTGTACACAGTCTTTGTAGATTTTCAAAAAGCGTTTGACAGTGTCGATAGAGAAACCATTTGGAAACTAATGCACTATTATGGTATCCCTACAAAGTTTATCACCATCATCCAAACACTCTATGAAGATGCCACATGCCAAGTTATTCACGACGGAAAACTGACAGAGTCTTTTAATGTCCAAACTGGTGTTCGCCAAGGTTGTCTTCTCTCTCCAACAATATTCCTCATTGTGATCGACTGGGTCATGAGACAGGCCACAAAAAACCAGAGAACAGGCATCCAATGGACTCTGATGAGGCAATTGGAAGATCTTGACTTCGCAGATGACATCAGCCTCCTCTCCCACAAACTGGACGACGCACAAAAGAAACTCTGTCGAGTCGCAGAAGAAGCTGAAAAGACAGGACTCCAAATCAATATCAGCAAAACTGAGGTCATGAGGGTGAATAGCAAGCAGCAGAACCCAATTAGACTCCATGAAGAGGATATCAAAGAAGCAAACAAATTTACCTACTTGGGCAGCATAGTGAACAAAGATGGAGGGTCTGACGAGGACATCAAGTGTCGAATTAATAAAGCAAGGCAGGCTTTCATCACACTGAGACAAATTTGGAAATCGAAAACACTGTCAATTCACAACAAACTCAGAATCTTTAACACTAATGTAAAATCTGTCCTACTTTATGGCTCAGAAACATGGAGAGTAACAAAAACGAACTCTAAAAAGATTCAAGGATTTACCAACAGATGCCTCAGAAACATTCTTGGAGTACACTGGCCGGAAGTCATCTCAAATGAGGAATTATGGGAAAGAACAAGACAGACTCCAGTTGAGACCGAAATCATGAAGCGAAAGTGGGGATGGATCGGACACACTCTCCGAAAGCCTGCATCAAACATCACTAGGCAAGCCCTTGACTGGAACCCACAAGGAAAGAGGAAAGTAGGTCGTCCCAAACAATCCTGGAGAAGGAGTGTTGAAGAAGAAGTGAAGGCGTCAGGAACAACATGGGCAGAGCTAAGAAGGACCTGCCAAAATCGAGTCCGTTGGCGGAGCTTTGTTGAGGCCCTATGTTCCTCAAGGAATCAAGAGGCTTAAGTCAAGTAAGTCAATGCCATTATGCGCAAAGCACTTTTCGGTTAGGTAATCAATGGTTATGATGAACAGGAACATCCCTTTTAAAGTAGAAAAGTAAAAACGAAAACATCAGAAACATGCCACTAGCAATATCGAAAGCTTCATATTACTTTACTTTTTTTTTTTAGCGTCTTCATTTTCCACCTTTCAAATTATGGATTTGAACATTTGTCTGTCAATTCATTCAGACTTTACCCCTGAAATGTGACATATAATTTGTAGTGCAATCAACTCAACTTTATCATTGAAAAATCATACCCTTTAAATTTAGTGTTCAATTTACTTTTAAAACTGATAATAGAGAACTCAATTGATGGGTTCCATAAGTTAAAATTCAATAAAGTGTGTGTATAACTACTGTTGTAACTACCATCGGGGTTTGGTATCGTTGTTGTAAATTGCCGGTCAGTAGTTATGAGACCGCCCTCCCTCTATGAAAAGGTAATGAAAAAAGAACTGAACTTTTCTGTGGCTGTTTTTTTTTGTTTTGTTTTGTTCATACAGCGTGGCCATTATTATGATAACATTTGAGTTTATATATAAATATCCTTTCATATGACTGGTGTCTAAAGTTTTCGAAAACCATCTTATATTCTTATGAACGTTAGGAAAAGATATTTCGTACTATGAGATTTATTGGTCTGCATTCTCGATTTAAAAAAATCAGAAATTGGCAAAATAGAGCAAACGTTTATTAAAGGGCAACTTATTATAATAGTTAGAAAGTATATTGAGTAACAAGACACTTTGTTAGCGTAAGTTCTACATTATGAGAAATGTTTCTTTAAAACACAATATATTGGTAGTTTAGTATAATAAACGAAGACTTGTACTGTAGATCCGTATTGTTGTCTTAAAATAATCTAATTGATCTTTCACCATACTGCAAAGTGCACAGCTTGAATATGTATTGAGATTTGCAGGATATTTCTAGTCAGAGAAGTCTCACCCAGAAACAAGTGTGCTACATGAGCTATTGGGCATTATAAAACGTACCATGCACTCTAACAGATTGCTGATTGACTAATGCAGTTTGTACCAATCAAAGGGGAAAGTTAAATACGCGTATATATGGATTTTTCAGATTGCATGACGCCAGCCTCTCTATCTCTCTCTCTCTCTCTCTCTCTCTCTCTCTCTCTCTCTCTCTCTCTCTCTCTCTCTCTCTCTCTCTTTCTCTCTCTCTCTCTCATCATCATCATCATCATCATCATCATCATCATCATCATCATCATTATCACATCATCATCATCATCATCATCATCATCATCATCATCATCATCATCATCATCATCATCATCATCATCATCATCATCATCATCATCATCATCATCATCATCATGTATAACCATCGCGATGTGATAAGTTATAACAATTATATAATATATAACAATTAAAAAAGAAAAACTTTTTAACATATTGGAGCATAAAGAAGTTGTTAAAACCAAGTTCAGTACGCTTTCTTTATATGCATTGCCCCGTACCAGTCTATATTATCATGGAGAGGCCATGGAGTTAAGTTTGACAATGTTTAAACCGAAAGGTAAAAGTCCAGACCTTGACGTTATGCCTGGGGTGTGTGCCTAGTACCGTTGCTGACGTCACCACCTCCCTGCCACGTGCATTGCGTGAAACTCATTAGACCGTTAGGCTTGGTTTAATGTGTAGGTCACGTGATCGATATTAGGCTAAAAGGTCAGACTGAAATGTAATCTGTCTTGATCTTCTTTTGTTTTTCATTAGTGCTCAGCACGTGGAAGATCAAACAGCATTTTTGCTTCTCTTTCGTTTAATATTTCTTCTTGTTTACTTTCCAAATACTTGTGGGAGATCAAACAGCATTTTTTGCTTCTCTTTCGTTTTATTGTTCCTCTTGTTTATTTTCCAAATTCTTTTTTTCTTCTGGCCCAATTAGTTCTATTCATAACATAATTATTGAAAGTATTCCTTCATAGCCCTTCTCTGGTTATCAAAATTAAATTAAAAAGAAAACTGTATAATCCCATGAATTTTTGAACATTTATTGCACCGATATTTTGCCGCTGTTTCGTACTGTAAATTACTCTTTGGTGTCGTTTCATGGGAACAATAGCTAAATGTTCCTCCAAAGCTTTTAAGGCTCCACAAATTGCTTCGATAATGGTATAATGGACCGCTATTCCACCAACAGTTACGACATTCGGTATCGATCCACCTTAATCGACGATCGGTTAATCAAATTGTTTCAAAACAAAAGATGAAAGAGGCCACCCAAGACTGGAATTTGGCTGCGTTGAGTTTATTAAAGAAAAGAAAAAAAAAATTCCTTGAAATGATGACTGGGCTATTTTGTTCTACCAACACATTTTCTCCTCCTTCTCTCTGTCTCTCTCAACGTCTCTACCTATCTATCTCTCTTTCGATTCCCCCTCTATCTCTCTCTCTCTGTCTCTCTCTCTATCTCTCTCTCTCTCTCTCTCTCTCTCTCTCTCTCTCTCTCTCTTGCTTGGTCTATCTCTGCCCATGTATTCCCTTTTACTTTATTTGGTTTTAATGATAATTATCTCTTACACGCTGTCTTTACATTTTTCACTTGTGTCAGATTCTCTTTAATAACTATAACACGCTTTTTTCTATTTTTTTTCTATGACTATCAAGACAGAGGCCTATCGACCAAAAACCCAAAGCGTAATAGTCAATGATAAAAAAGTGAAATCGGGAAAAAAAAAGTCCTATTTCATTTTGCGTCTTGCCCACAGCTTTAGAAAACTAGTGAACCTGCTAATGTCTTGGTTATTTTTGGAAAACTCAGTCAAGGTACTGTCTTTGTCTGTTTTTATTTTTTTCTAATCAGTCTTTCCATTTTAATGTAGAAATTTATTGAGTTCTCCACATTCTTCGGTGGTTTTAATCTGTAGCGCTGAGTAATCAACTTTTGTAACCTGAAGATTGTATCACATTTTATTCCTATCCATATTCATCTGGCTCTCTCTTTTCTTTACCTTCTTTCTCTCAGTCACGAGTGTGACATGTCACACCTTTCTCTCGTCTATCTTCCGCTTCGTCTGTCTATATATTTTTACCTCTATATCCTTTTCTCTCTATCGCTATCGATTTCTTTCACGTTGTATCTGCCTGTATGTCTCTCTGCCTGACACACTTTTGCTCTGTCTATTTCACTCTCCCTCTCTTCCTTTGACTGTTTCTTTCATTTTTTTTGTATGTTTCTCTGTTGGTCTCTCTCTCTCTCTTTCTCTCTCTCTTTTTCTTTCTCTTTCTCTCTCTCTTTCTTTCTCTCTCTCTTTCTTTCTCTGCTACTTTTTGTCTCTTTCTTTCTCTCAATGTGTCTTTCTGTTTTTCTCCGCCTCCTCTCTCTCTCTCGCTCTCTCTCCCTCTCTCTCTCTCTCTTTTATCTAAACCTTCATATCTTCGATAGATACTGTGATTTAATGAAGCGTGTCATGATTTTGGTATTGGATCTAATGCTTCTCAGTTGCTCTAAAGCCCAGCTCACGTTCAGCATTTATTAATACTTAATATTAACAGAGAGCCAGTTAAATAGGAGAGCATTTGATACACCACGTACTAGTTTTGTTCCTGCTAACAAAATTATACTTTGTATTTCTAAAATGCAAAGAGATGTTTCAGAGTAATCTATATTACAGCCACACACTTACATCCCTTTCTTTTCCCATCATATTCCAAGAGTTTGGGATCTAAAGTAGGTAGGTAAATACAGTGCACTGTAAACCTCACAAAGTATAACCCGGCAGTTGCATTCGGAAATTGGAATAGTTATAATAATTTTTTTAACATGATGAAAATGGCAAATCCTATAAATGTGTGTCTCAAGGCGAATCATTCCTTCAAACATCTCTGTGCTACCAAGTTACACTGCAAACTAAATCGCCCTAAAACATAAACTTTCAGTATGAGAAACGAGCGCAGTCTTTTAGTCTGATCGATGCCATCTATTCCCGACGGTATTTAAACAAGATACCCGTTTTCCCACAGGAAAAAATTAGCAAAACAGACAGAAAGTAAAAACCGTTTAGTTTTTAAATTATTGAAATGAAATCTGTATACAGGAGGTTTAGGATACACTAACAAATTTTAATTTTGTTAAATCTCCATTAGATTTGAGTGGGCCGTACTTTGAGATGAAACGAGGCTTTATGATTCATGAGATTCAAAATATTTTAAAAGTCATTACTGAGCGGCGGGGAAACCATAATAAAATTATTGATTTCTCTTGACTGTTAAAATCTAAAACATTTCAAAAGGACTCTTTCTGGGATAACAATATTATTGTTGCACATTCACCTCATGATAGTAATTGAATTGAGACAAAATCCTTTTTCACATACAGAAGAGTGAACAACATGACTTCCCAAACGAGCCGGGTACCTGTGGTCCCGGGTCCCGATCATAGAGAGCCGGCATGAATTGATGTATCATTGGTCCCCCGACAGAAACGAAGTAATTTCAATCGATTGGGCGTCGTTAATTGACGTGACTGATAAATTATACGGTACCTTGGAGAATGAGTCTTGGGCAAAATCACAGTAGGCTAATGAACACTCAGTGTTTTTTTTTAAGTTAGATTTAAAAAAAAAAAAAAAAAAAAAAAACACGAGTAATTTGAGATCAATTTGAACTGGTCTAAGATTAACAAACCTTAGACCTTACAATTCAGATTATTTTCTTTCTTATTTCAACAGTTCCGTATTAATGATACATCCAGGAAGGCGTAGAGGTCCAAGGTTAGAGTGCGTGGCTTCTAATGAGATTGTAGCGGGTTCAAGACCCGCTCTAGCCGCCGCTGTTTTTTTCTCGTTAATGTTTTGGACAGTGTGAGTACAATGTTATCAGGTTTGTTCCGAGTGTTCGCTCTCCGCATAGCATCTTTTTTTAATACTTTTAATTTAGAGCTTCGCGTCCTCAGACCAAACATTTATGCTTAATCGATGAATCCTAACAACGTATGTGTTGTAGTTTTAAATTCAACGTAACATTTGTGATTCAAACAAAACTAACATATGTATGCCTGCTGAAAAAACAATTCGACTTATGTCGACAAAAAAAAATACCGGTACCCAGACAATCATTTGACGTCAACACACGTTGAACTGTTACAGAAGAGATACACTTTTAAAACAAAAATAATTTTTATTTATATTTATTCTCGCATTGTAATTTTTAAAAATTTCGCTATCTAATGTTCATTTTGTAGGCGAAATTGGATAAAAACTCATGTAATGTGCACCACTGGAACTACAATAAATATATCAAGTATAATAATTATAGTAATTAGCCAAAAAAAGCATTTCAGAGTTAAACTCACCAGGGGATTATGGTGCAACAAGATCATGATAAAATAACACTAGTCTCAGAAAGGAAACTCAATTTTCCGGAAACGGTCGTTTGACGAAATATAATACTTTCCCACAAATGGGTGACAAGCATTATTTCGGGCAATACTATTCCTGGAATATCAAAAGTGGTATCTAGACAAAGCGTATCAAATCACGAAGGTGTCTCTTATTGCGCCTAAAATAAACTATGGTCGAACATCTGAATACGGTTTTATATTAATTAATTGGTTTTATGTGTTTACAAAGGAGAGGTATAGGGATACTATGTGCAATGAGCTATGAGCTTAAACCCCTTTTAAGGGTTACCTTTTACTATAGACAAGAACCTCTTTCTAGGATCGAACGCCTTTGTACATACTACCCCACTTTGTAAATATGCGTACTGAAGCTTCGTGCCACACACACTACAGTCTCACAGTTTCTACACACATTTGAAGATATGATTTAAAAAAATAATGAAGAAACAAACAAACAAAACAACATCTAATCACATCAAAGTTTGATGTCTAAGCTTGTGTCGAATTTGATTCTCAAATATTGGGGTCACAAAAGCGATGCCTTTTTTGTTTTTCTATGAGTGCGATCGTGTTTAAAACATGTAAAAGAGTTTATTTAATAGTGATGAAATATGAGCAGTTGATGGAGCAGCAAAGGATTGTTCCTACAAGAGACAGAACAGTTGTTTTTAATAATACAAGCAAAAGTCGAGACGTTCGTAAAAATACTAGCACTTAAATCCGCGCTGGAGAGAATATTAAAAACAAATGGGCAGTTTGGATTTGATTTTTTATGTTTCTTTCAAGTTCAACAAATAAATCAAATAAAACCCAGACAGTTTGGTTCGCATTCAGTGAAGCGAAATGCGTGACTCGAATGTTAGTACTGTTTTCCATTACGTTTAGAATTAAATTGAATAACATATCTCCCTGAGGATTTCGCAAGATCGACTTGACTTTACCTCGTTTATATCAAACTTCAAACCATTGATAAAAATGCACGACTTTCTTCTATTACATAACAAAAACAACTTTGGCATTTTGAATTTTAAACGGCTAGGCAAAGCACATCTGATAAGGAAAAAATCATCTCATATATTATATTTAAACAAAGACATTAAATATATAATGTACCTAAGTTATAGGTAGAAACCTTTTTTCCATGATTTTTCAGGGGTTCTCTAATTCTGGTTGGTTTTCTTGATTGTTTATTTCTTGGTTGTTTGTTTGTTTTTAACTCTTTTTTTTTCGTTCAACAAGATAAATAACAGAACTAAAATGTTTTGAAAACTAATACAACTCTTGGCATTTCAGACTCGAAGCGACAATGCTTATCAAATCGAAAAAAAGGAGAAACATATCTAAAACATAAATTTATCAGACATTTTAGAATATTATTTACAAAAGTTTCTTGTCGTAAAACACAAGTAACTTGTCAATGTTTTTTGTGTTCTTGGTAGTATTTAAACATTATTTGTTCGTTGGTTTAGCGCTTTGTTGCTTTTAGTTTATTTGCTTGTTTGTTTGTTTTTTTTTATCTATCTTTGACTGCTTTATTTTTATCTTATCGAAAAAGCTACAGACCAGAACTGAACTGATTTTTAAGAGTAATACAAAACAACATGAGAGTCAATTACAGCGCTGTCCTAAGCCGGAGGTGACTTCTTCAACTGTCGCGCAAGGAAAGAGGCCGGGACTCAATCAATAGCAGAGATGGTCCGGGCGGGACACAGACCAGGGGGGGCGCCAGGGTTAGGGGGGGGGGGAGATGAGGGAGATGAGGGAGAGATATATGAAATGAAAGACGGAGAAAGTAAAAGTGAGAGATAGGGAGAGAAATATAGAATGGAGCTGATACTTTATAATTGTGATAGCATTGGGAGGGCAGTAAAATGAGGCTATAAAAGAGAGGGTCCATAGTCGATTGGTTTTATTTACATCAGTGCTACATGCGTTAGTACCATATATGATACAAAACAACAACAAAAAAACAATGCATTTAAGTAGCTAGAAAAACACGTAGAGAAAAAATACAGCTCATCGGGTACTGAGAATAGCAATTACCTAAAAGGTGTAACTACTACAGTCATTTGATTAACTATAAAAGTAAAGAGTAAGTTTTAAAAATTCAGGATACACCACGAAACCAACACGATAGCCAAAACCATAATGCCAAAATTGACGCGCAAAAAAACTTTAAAATTGAGAGCTGCTAATCCAACCGGCACACATTATTTGCTTGGCACTTTTTTTCACACAGACAGGCGGCGTTTAAAGATTAAGAGACAAGTAAACGTGCATTAAAAGATGACGATACCAAATAGGGACACAACTCAATAAGCACGACAATAGCCAAGACCCAAATGGCAATATTGAGGCGCAAAATTAGTTAAAAACTTAAGAGCTACCAACCCAAGCAGCTACCAAAGTGTCCCAATAAATGTAAGAAAACCCGTACAAATTATACGTTCTTTGGTCGTAAAGTTGGCGGTTTTGCAAACTTTGAGAGAAAAATGACAGGAGAAGCAGACAAGAGGAACAGAGTGCTTATCAAAAATTGCAGGATAAAAGAAAGAGCAGAGAAAATAGAAAAGGGACGAGACAGATTCCTAGACACGAGACAGGCAATGGCTCATACACTAAGGCCTTGGGCAGCTGAATTCTTTCTGCACTTTTGGTTCATTTCTTCTCACAAACCGAGTTATGGCAACCTAATCGTCCAATGTTTCAACGACACAGCAATCTTTGAATCAGATTGAACCTGCCAAAAAGGCTGCCAAAAGATGACTACTAAAAATGTTCAGGCTTTTTTTTAGTTCTTTACTAGCTAGAGATGTTCGTGTCCTTTTAAAATCTGTAATAACTGTACCACATTAACACCAGATCAGTTTTCAGAAAGCGTTTTGACTTACAAGATTCAACAAATACAGTTTTCTCATTGATTGTTTGCTCCCCTGATACTGTTCAAAGGTGAACTGTCTCGCCCTAGTTGAGATATTATCATAATTAAAGTGAAACGGTTTTGTTTACATAATTAATGGCGAAATGCCTGGAACAAAAAATATTTATGTGGTTTGCTATTTATGGTCATATTATTAAAGCCACAAGATATACACTTGCATTTAATTGAGTAGCTTGAACGATGAAGTAAAACCTAAAACAGACAAAATACATAAAAGAGAACTCTAAATGTTTTTTTTCGGTGTTTTACTTTGCTTTTACATTTCTTTTCGTTAAATTTTGTCTTTTTTATCGTATAGCCTATTATTTGAGTCATATAAATTATGTAAAAGACTAACACCCTGAAATTAAAGTCTTTTAGCATCACGCCTGACTTTTTGGAGGCTTCATTACTTAATTTAACTTTTGTGGAGGCTTCATTACTTAATTTAACTTTTGTGGAGGCTTCCCAGTTAGCATGGCTTCATCGTGTACTAGTATACTAGAGTCATTCCACCCGCAACAATGACTGGGTCGAGCAGGCGATAGTGGTAGAGCATTGGCCTCACAATCACATGGTCCGAACCCACGATCGGGAACATTTTTGTTTGATTTCGTTCTTGCCGGTGCCAGTACAATGTGACTGGCTGCAACACGAACCCTGTTTTTTTCCGGACTGTTACTCTGTGGCAGCATGAAAATTATCACATGCTATTCTAGGAGCCCGTTGCCATATACGATCTTCTATGGGAACTTAGAAGATGTCAAACAAATAGAGGGCTTCTTTGCTACAAGGAACAGACACTGACTTGTATCGGAAACCATTCGGTCTTTTCCCTCGTCAACTCGACTTACAAGGCATGCGTGCTTGAAAATCTGATTATTCTGTAAGTGCTTACCGCTCGTTCTCTTATAAAGTTATACATATTGTTTATTCTTCTCTGTGTTTATTGTGTACTGTTGTTTACGTGACTAAAAATAACTCATTCTTTATGCATCGATTTCTCTCTGTTCTTAAACATTATTGCCATCAAGTACGAAGATTTCACTTGTTGTGAATTTTGTATCTTAAAAAAGTTCCAATTGAATAGTTTTTATACTAAAGTTAAGGAAAAAATGTATGCTACCACTGATATAAATGCCTACACTTTATTCTCTGTCTTCTTTTTCTTCTTCTTCTTCTTCTTCTTCTTCTTCTTCTTCTTCTTCTTCTTCTTCTTCTTCTTCTTCTTCTTCTTCTTCTTCTTCTTCTTCTTCTTCTTCTTCTTCTTCTTCTTCTTCTTCTTTTCTTCTTCTTCTTCTTCTTCTTCTTCTTCTTCTCCTTCTTCTTTTTTTCTTCTTCTTCTACGATTTCTATTTCTTCCTCTTCTAATTCTCGCCCGTTGTCTCTCTCCCTCCCACTCTCTTTCTTTCTCTCAACCTGGGTATTTTTTCTGTATCTATAGCGGCTACCACGAAATGATGTATCTCTTACATTATACTCTTTTTCATTCCACCTGTAAGAAACGGTTTGTAAAATAGACATGACGATCTATATTTTCCTAAGCGAAAATAAACATGACGTCGTTTTTATTACGTAAAGATATACTTTTTCATTTCCCTATTGCAGATATTTTTTTTCAACCTCAGTTTTATGGCTAGCGGCATCATATAAAGCATATTTTACATGCTACAGTTCCCTCAAAAACCATTATGGGATATCAAACGAGCTTCAACTTAAGAGACAGGATCGATTTTATCATTGGAATGCCCAAACCTGCCCTCCCCATATCAGGCCGTGCCTGTTTAAAGCCTATATAGTACACGCTGAAAAAATATTTCATTAAATACATCGACTCCAAAGGGTAAACATTATATACCAACTTAATGAGGGTAACGGGGAAAAGAATAAAAACTATGACCGTCGGGGAAGAACAATGTAAGGATTATGGGCTTTAAAGCATGTTTCTTCAAAGTAAAACATTTTTATTAAATGTTTGCAACTTCTTCAGCTTATAAATTGTTTCTTTGCAGAAACTAGTAAGAACAATTTTCTATGGGTATAAAACAAAGTTAAATTATATGTTTTTAATACTGCAGCAAGTTTTGTAATTCATATATCCTTAGCTTGGAGGAGGATATGACGAACTTGCGAAGGTGGTAAAGCACTTGACATTGATTCGAAACCCAAAATCGGACAACGTGTGTCCAATTTCTTGTCCTACTGGTTGGGTCGGTCTCCGTATAATGTGGTTGGATAGACAGGAATCTTGATATTCCTGTATTTTCTATGTGTGGTAGGTTGTAAACTTGTCAGCAGCTAGAATGGGGACCCATACACTCTATAGCTGAGACATCTTACTCCAGAAGGCTCTTCCTGATCATTAGCTACAGATGGAGAATGTCATTACCCTGCCCTCGTCAGGCGGACGCGCAGCTGACTTGTCACTCACCTGTGTGGTCGATATAAGTCTCTCTCTGTGTGTGGGTGAGCGAGGCGAGCAGGTGTCCACTCGACCAGGCACCAGATACCAATTTACGATCCGATTATGCAGAAACACACGAGAATTTTCGTGGCCAGCTAATCACAAAATTATCACCAATAGCACAAACACCAAGTCATTAGAAATGTGATTTATAAGTTCCATGATTATCCGTTGGGAATTATGTTGATTGAAAAGTATAATAAACACTGTAAATTACAGAAATGTCGAAAAGTTAAACAATCACAAATTAACTAAGGTGTTCAGACGAAGCGAGTGAAAATTAATTGGCAATAGGGAATTGTTTAAAAGAAACTCGCGTGATTAATATCAAGATTCATATTTATTTATAGACCAATACCGCCCACTCTTAGCTTTGTAAGTTAATTGAAAAGCATCAGTATAGATACAGATATAACATATAAACCCTCCAGTAACAAAAGCTTTTTTCTTAACCAGAGTCGATCTGTTTTGGAAAT
Source organism: Elysia chlorotica (assembly GCA_003991915.1). Classification (NCBI taxonomy): domain Eukaryota; kingdom Metazoa; phylum Mollusca; class Gastropoda; family Plakobranchidae; genus Elysia; species Elysia chlorotica. The sequence continues at coordinate 141,665 of RQTK01001002.1, read as the reverse complement.
ACAAGACATAGTCTTGCATAAAGTAAACTCTTAGTAAGACACTCAGGTGTCGATTGAAAAAAGATTCTGTACAAACTACCTGAACTGATCATGCGACTTGTTATCGTCGGAACACACATACGAAGATAAAATCCAACGGAAACCTATTCCATTTCAAGAAAAAATTAGCAAAAATTTGGCTTCAGCGGGAAAAGTTTGCACGGTTTACTATGCGTTTTCTTCTTTCTTTTATAAAAAGTAATTATTTATAAAAGGGCACAGAAAATGCTAGAGAATCCTCCTTTAGTATGAACTACGTAACCAACGATCACAGATCACTGATCATAAAACACAGATCACAAATGCTGAAGCTTATTGCTGAAAAAAAAAACAATCACGCCAAGGTGAAATCGAAACCAATAATCCTGTACAAAAGCAGAGTATGTGAGAGTGTGAGTAGAGGGATACAGAGCGAGTGTCGGGCGGACGGGAGGGATGGAAGGGAGGGACGGAAGGGACGAGAGGTGAGTGAGTGACGGGAGGGTACACTGACACAGGCCGCCGGCCATTCCAGCCATCTAGCCCTTCAAACCCGGCCTGGTCTGTCTCACTGTCTTACTGTCTCAGGCTTAGTCATTGAAGAAAACGATTTTTAGAAAAATGTCTTATGTTGTCCTCAAATGAGTTGAGCAAAGTAAGTAATAAGGAAATAGACACAGGAGTAAAAAATACTTAATGCAAGAGGCGAAAAATGGAATTAGGGGGAAATAAAATGACAAAATCTCCAGAACACAGATAGTTAGACGGACACACGGTGATCAAGATCCTTATATATAGAGATGTGGGCGGCAATGACGTTGTAACACACCAACACAGGTCAAACGTAGCAGTTTGATAATTTGATACCGAAATTGTTTAAGAAGTTGCCACCCACTCAACCCTTCTTTGGGTGTCGGGTGTTATTTACGAACCTTCTATCGTAATGAGTTGAGTTGAGTTGGTTTTTTGGGCGGTAATGACGTTGCAACGTAGCAGTTCAAGAAGTTGATACCGAAATTGTTTAAGAAGTTGCCACCCACTCAACCCTTCCATGGGTGTCAGGTGTCGACCACACGTTCATTTTTGTTTTTCTCCTTCCCTCTCGACCTCTCTATAGAAATCGTTAAAGCACGTGCAACAATGCAGATAGCATGCAAACCGGGGTATTAATTTTGTTTTGCTGGTTTTTTTTAAATCCCGGTGTTATTTACGAACCTTCTATCGTAATAATCAATGTAACTTTTACTAGCAGTCATAACAAATTGAAAGCTGAGTTTGAATAATGATTTTTAATATAAAAAGGTTAATTTAAAAATCAAGTTTTACAAAAATTGGTCTATACTGAAGTTATGAGGTAGAGGATAGTGTAAACATTATAATATACATAACACAAATGATTTCAATCAGATAGCTAGTGGTAATTTTGAAAACTTTGTTAAGATCTTTAAGTAGTAGTTGATATTTCTGATAACGTAGAAATATCTATTAATCAATCAATCACAAAATAGATAGAGGTTCTGCATTATTGATTCTTGGGGGTTGCCTTTTAAAACGGGCTCGAAGTCGATAGTCAGAAACAAGAGAGAGATAGAGAGAGAGAGAGAGAGAGAGAGAAAGAGATAAAGAGAGAGGGGGGAGAGTTTGAGTGGACCAGTCGCCGACAGACTAGTCTCTAGACATAAAGACGTTTATTGGAAAGACAAACACAATAAAAAACGAACCTCCAAGGACGAGAACTATCCATCACAGAATTAACTCGAAAGCCAACGGGTCACTTGTTTCAGTGGAGTCAAGGCACGGAGAATACTAGTTTTATACGCTATACCTTTATACTTTAAAAAAAAGGCGGGGGGGGGGGGGGGGTAGCAGTACATTTGAAAAATAAATTTAAACATGTAGGCCTCCCAATTTTTTTATTTCAGATGTTATATTAGTTCTGGATGTTTTGTTTTTTTTATAATTCGTTTTAATAGAGGCTCTGGCGAGTATACCTTAAAGAGAAATGAAAAACATGAATAATATTTGTTTTATGTTTCTGTACAAATAAAAGAAATTATATTGCTTTGAGCGAAACACAAATCTCTCGTAAGATTTAAATACTTTAATAAGAAATCTATTGCTCGGTAAATTATAATGAGGTTCTAAGACAAAAAAAGAAAGATTGATTGTTCAGATGACAAAACAACATCACATGACTTTCTTTCAAAACAAGCACCGCTGGTAAAATATAGAACTCAAAATAATGAACTGGGTTTTGGATAGGTCGATATTTAAGGAAAAGAAGAAAAAATTAAATCAATTTGCGTTAGAAAAACTTTTTAGTTAGAGTAATAATAACATGCCAATAAGGAAAACCCAATTTTAAACCTATTGAATTGTGTACATTTTTTTCTTGTAACTATCATAGCACTTAGAATTTCTATAACTGAATTAAAAAACGCTAAAGTTTCACCCAAAACACACCTTACCAAAGTCACACGGTGCGTCCAGTAATATTCTTCTCCGGCTGTATAACAGCAGCCCTGTCTATGAGAACAGTTCAGATATTTTCTACTCCAGAGACAGACTGAGGGCTAATTCTCTAACTAAACAACATCACATGACTTTCTTTCAAAACAAGCACCGCTGGTAAAATATAGAACTCAAAATAATGAGCTGGGTGTTGGATAAATGTTTAACGAATAGAAAAGAAAAATAAATCAAGTTGCATTAGCAAAACGGTTTAATTATAGTAATCATAAAAACCAGTTGCCCATCCTTATTTCTTTGCATCAGTAAGCTATTGAATTGTGTACATTTTTTTCTTGTAACTATCATATCACTTACAAGGTGTCTATAAATGAATTAAAAAACGCTAAAGTTTCACCCAAAACACACCTTACCAAAGTCACACGGTGCGTCCAGTAACATTCTTCTCCGGCTGTATAACAGCAGCCCTGTCTATGAGAACAGTTCAGATATTTTCTACTCCAGAGACAGACTGAGGGCTAATTCTCTAACTTAGACTCGATTTTTTAAGGCAGACAGTGCAATAGACAATTTATCTATGGTGAGAGCGAGCACCCACATAGCATCTTGACACATTTTTTGGAATAATCTATTACCGTCTACCCATCGCTGAGCGTGAGTAAGGCCATGTACATTTAATATCTCGTAATTTTGTAAAGATATACCAACATTGAACTAGGCAATTAAAGATGTTTGTTTTGTTGTTGTTTTTTTTTTCTTTCTCAGCTAATACATCCGTGTTTCTATGCTTGAAAATGAAATGGTCACAGCTTTTCTGTGTAAGTTGTACAATAGAAACTGCTCATTTATAAATCATATCGCCATTTTATTTACAAAGAAGACAACACCTAACAGATTCAGTCTAAATATTCTTCACAGTGAAACACCCCCGCTGTTCAGGTGGTTTGTGATCCGGCTCACACTCTCAAAGTGAATGCATCAACAAAGATTAGTGTCTTACCGGGAATTTCCGTGAAACAGATTATAACCAGCGTCCAAAGTTAATCCTTAAGAACAACGACGCAAGATAATGGGAAGGTTTTTAGGTTAGATTGTGAACCTGATCATAACATTGGGAAAGAGATAAAAGGAAAAGATGGATTGACAAAATTATGGAAGGGGAAAAGCCAATGGGATATCCCCGGGAGGGGCGGGGGGAACCAACTAGACTTTAAGCAGAGAACAAGGGAAGGAGAGACAGACATCAGGATAGCGAGACCGACAGACATGGAATGACACTTACAGACACTCAGCTTTAGACAAACAGACGGGAAAAAAAGATAGAAAGAGATATATAGAGGGAGAGGCTGAGTTCTAGAGAGCAATAATACATAAAAGCGATACAAGTTACTACTATAGTTCAGAAGAAAAAAAAACATTTTCAAAAATGTGAAGAAAGAGGAGATTTGTTAGTGCTAGTTGATTGATTGTTTTACAATTGGGTATTCAGTGAGTAAAGAACTCCTACTACTCTCTCAAGCCCAGCAACAGTACTGTAGCGTATCGGCTTATCAAAACGTCATTGATTAGCAGTAACTGGATAACTAGCCCCACCGAAAAGCAGGACGTAAATTGTACAGTCACACTTTTCTCACATCACATTATTTAAAATTTTCTTTCTGCCCTTGTTATGATGACAGTCATATTGCAAACAATTTTTGGACTTCATGAACTATGATTATTTAATGAAATTGTATTTTCTTTTAATTAATTTAATGAACATTATACAATGTGATATTAATTGAAATTTTAAAGAGAAATAATCATTGCTAATGATCTCTCTTTAAGGACATATTGGGCGATCTAATTTCCATTTGTTTAAATTGGGTATCAATTTACCTTGATGAAGTAAATTGTAGTGAGCCAACAGAGAGACATATTCCCCACGTTATGATATAATTATGTGAACATGATGTTGAAATAAATGATAAAGTCATTAACTAATTTCAGATTATTTTAAATTACTTTCAAGCAACAATTTTAAAAACTAGGTTATGTTGACATAGAGGGTTAACCAAAAGTATACTAAGTCAATTATTCAACTATTCATTTGCTAAGGATGTAAGAAATATGGGCTATCTGATTTAATAAATCTCTTAATCGTTCATAGTAAAACTGTGAAACGCACCACTTATCTAGGCAACGTACACTGTGTCTCACCAAATAGCACAGTCTACCTTTAAGTATTTCTCAGAATCAACAATACTACGGCATAGAGAAAAAAAATTAACTAACAAATCAAACGCGCAGCATTTCCTTGCATAACTTTCCACACAAGCATGTTCCTCGAATAATTGGAAACTCAATAATGATGGCAGTGGTATAATTATATTCTTTGTGTTTTATAAGCTATACAAAACAGTTGGCATGCTTTTTTGTTGTTGTTGTTTTTTTGCATATAGATCGAACTGGTTCAAGGGGTAAAGCGTTCATCTAACAGAATTGATTTTTCGAATTTCGCCCAATATTGTCTGAGACATTACACTATTTGGCTGTGGCAGCACGTACCATTGTCAGTCGTTGGCAGTGGGACTTGTCCAAAATATACCAATTCTTTCGACTTTGATCGCTTAATAAACCATCTCACAATTATGTCAACCATTGATTGTTATGATTTTTCATGATCTTTGCATGTTTTATTATCTTAATTATCTCTTTTGGAAACTCAGAACTGTGGAAACTTTTTGTTTGTCTGGCTGTCTCTCTCTCTCTCTCTCTCTCTCTCTCTCTCTCTCTCTCTCTCCTCAGATTATTTGCATTGGTTACAAAGTTAGGAAATGAATCTTTTATGTAAATCATCTGAAAACCTGGCACAAAATTCCTCAGTTAAATTTGAACCTAAATGAGATAATGAAAAATCTTCATATAAATAAATATTCATAACTTAAGCTCTCTCTCTCTACTCTCTCTCTCTCTCTCTCTCTCTCTCTCTCTCTCTCTCTCTCTCTCTCTCTCCCTATCTTGATATCTGCCAGGCTTTTTATCTATCCACCTCTCTCTCCCTCTCTCTATATATATATGTATATATATCTATATCTTTCTTTTTATGTTTTTGTCATCCTAGTATCAGGTAATCAGAATAAGATAAAAAAAAGAAAACAGCAGATGGTAAATGTGGAAAAACGCCAATAAGTAAATCTAGAAACAAAATATTGCTAGAGGAAACTAGAAATAAGATTAGATCTAGACGCTGAGTGAGATAATGCAAATCAGAGACCCCACTGTCTGGCAATCCGTTGCTTACTCTGTTGACACAGAGACACACACACAGGGAAAATGAACCGCCGGAAGTGGACCGGGATAGTCTCCCGACTCAGGTTTCAAGCTTCATCTGGCCAGCAAATCCCAGATTTTCCTATTGGATATATGGACGCTAATTTCAGGGTATGCAGGGTTAGTATGCTAGACAGAGTAGAGGTGTTGTGATATCGAGGCCTTTAGCTAGAATGAAGACGTTATGAAACGGTTATGTATTTGTGTCCAATTAAAACTCCGTCATAAATGTGTAGGATCAATGTTAAGATTCATAATACATTAGGCAGTCGTTTATTGAATTGGATGTGTTTAGTTTTTTTTGTTTTATTTAAATATCCTATCACCTTTAAAGATTTGATATGTGGTTTAAAGTACGCTAAAAATTCATACAAAAAACTTCTGACCAAAGGTACTCACAGCGGCCGCAATGACCAGCAGTGTTGTGTCCGGCTGTTTGGCAGCAGACCAGACCTGGCAATAAGAACAGTTTAGAAATTGACTACTCCAGAGACGGACTGAGGGCTAATTCTATAACGTTCACTCGATTATTGTGCAGACGGAGCAACAGATAATTTGTCTATGGGGAAAGCGAGCATCCACAGAGGATCTTTACACGTTAATGTTTGGGGTAATCTATCACCAGTTGCCCATCGCTGAAGGGTGAAGAAACCGATGGGCCAATAATTTGTCGCCCTTTAATTTTGGAAAGGTTTCCGTGTACCTGGATGAGTGTGTTTAATTGTGTTGAAAATCTGCTTAGCATCAATCATCACCAACATTGAATAGACTAGGTTGTTGTTGTTATTGTTGTTGGTGTTGTTGTTGTCTATCTGTCTATGATTCAATACGTTCGCAGCGTTTCTGTGCAAGTAGCATACTATAGAGTGCCAGATTATTCTCATTTAGGCATTTTGTTTTTTTTTTACCAAAGAAGACAACACCTAGCAGATTCAGTTTAAATATTTTTCACAGTGAAACACCCCCCGCTGCTCAGTTGGCTTGTGATCCGGCTCACACTCTCAAACTGAATGCATCAACAAAGATTAGTGTCTTACCGGGAATTTCCGTGAAACAGATTATAGCCAGAGTCCAAAGTTAATCCTTAAGAGCAACGACGCAAGATAATGGGAAGGTTGGTGGGTTAGATTGTGAAACTCGTCATAACATAGGGGAAACAGATAGAGGGGAAAAGATGGGTTGAGAAAGCGTTCGATAGGCCAATGGAATTTCGACTGGGGGAAACAACTAGACATTAACCAGAGGGTTGGATAAGGAGAGGCAACAGAGATAAAGACAAAGACGCAGAGAGACAAAGATAGAGAGAAGAGGAAGAGATAGAGAGAGTGAAACAATAGATCGGCATAGAGATAGATGGAGGGGCAGACAGACAAGCATACATAGAAACAAAGGTTAGATATATAGAGCGCAGAGGCATACGAGCGATTCAAGGTTTTGGGATAATGTGGAGATGTGAGTGCTAGTTTGATTCTTGTCTTTACATTGAGTTCACTCACAAAGCAAAGAAATACTAGTACTCACTCGAGCCCAGCAGCATGCTATCAGTAGCGAATTGACGTATCAAAAATTTCAATACTCGGCACTGACTGACTGACTGACTGGTTCCCAGGGAGTGAAGGAAGTGAAATGTGTGGTCTCGTTATTGCCATATCAAATAATAGTAAATTAACAGTCTGTGACTTGGCAAACCATTTTGTGAACTTAATGAATAATATTTAATGATTTAAAAAATAATTATGAACATTGTAACTGTATTATCAATTATTTTTCTTGAAGGGAAATACTTATTATTAACAATCACTTATCAAAAACATATTGCGCAAATTTTCTTATTTTATTCGGTATTAATTTATCTTGGTGAACAAAAATGCAGTAAGAGAGAGAGAGAGAGAGAGAGAGAGAGAGAGAGAGAGAGAGAGAGAGAGAGAGAGACCGATATAGACAAAGGATTAAGAAAATGGCAGACTTATAATTATATCAGTTTATATAACCGTGTGAAAATTGATTTTTAAATACATGGTGAGATCATTATTGATTTAATAATAGCATTTTGTGTAAAAAAAAAAAAAGAGAATAATATTTGTTTTGAGTAAGTTCAGACAGAACCTAGCGACGTTATATTTACATAGAATGTTAACTAAAAGCATATTTGGCCAATCAATAAAAAAATTGTTTTGCTAAGGATGCAATACGTTTTTGGCTTTAAAACCTAAAAATCTCTAATTCCTCTACAGTGAAACTGCTAAATAGTGGCATGTATCTGATAAATCTAAAAGGCGATGTAAACATGTTCTTATCATATAGCGCAGGTTTAAATGATCAAGAAATCTACGCCAACATAGCATAAACAACAATTAATAAGCTAACCAACGAAACATACATCATTCTTTTTTTTTTTTTTTTGCATACCTGTCCAGATAAGGATATTCCCCGAATATTGTTAAACTTCCTGATGTTGGCATTGATATATATTCTTTGTGTAGAAAACACGTAATTCTTTATGGGCTATGCAAGAAATTGGCATGGCTTTGTGGATAGCGATTATTACTATTCCATTACTCTTTACCGGCAAACGTCATATTGATCAATTGGGGGTATTATTATTGTATTTGCTTTCAGTATAAACATGTCGCTCTTTTGGAAATTCATTCATTACTTTATTTCTCTCTCTCTATCTCTTTCACTCTCTATCTATCTATCTATCTATCTATCTATCTATCTATCTATCTATCTATCTATCTATCTATCTATCTATCTATCTATCTATCTATCTATCTATCTATCTATCTATCTATCTCTCCCTTTCTTTCTCTTCTCTGTATCTCTTGCTCCCTTTTTCCCTTTTCCACCGTTATAATACTATTGCCAGACAACCCGAATTTTTAAAGAACATGAGGGAAAAGCAAGATGATAAATGTGAAAAAATCTCAAATAAGTAGAATCTAGAAACAAAGTATTGCGAGAGGAAACTAGAAATAGGATAAGATCTAGACGCTGAGAGAGATGATGCAAATCAGAGATTCCACTGTCTGGCAATCAGTTGCTTAGTCTGTTGACACACAGACACACACAGGGAAAATGAACCACCAGAAGTGGATCGGGATGGTCTCCCAATACTGGTTTCAAGCTTCGTCTGGCCAGCAAACAGATTCCAGACCTAGCACTGGATAAATGTATCAATGTTGGTATATAGAAATCAGCGGCACAGACTACATAATGCATGAGATGCTAGAAGTAAAAATGACCTAAAAAAAACTGTTATGAATAAAGCGATGAATCCCATCACATATAAATCGCCTGTATACTGATAATTGGTCCATGGCAGGACCTATAAATCTTATTCAATTTGGGTAACTAAAGCTTTATTCTGTTTGTTTTTTTTTTGGTTTTTTTTTGTTTTTTTTTTGGTTTTTTAATATCAATTTTCCGAATTTTGCGAACGTATCGATGCCTATTAATCAACTATTTTTGGTCACATATGGAGGTAATAATGTTACATTTCTTTTTGTTGTAATTATACCAAAAGCCATTACTAGTAGCCTATTTGAAATATTCAGCAAAGATTCAAACTGTGCTCAGTAGATTACTTGGATATTTGTTGATTGCGTCAGGGCTGGGTAAAACTTGGACATTCCAACAGGATTGATACCTATGCTTAGAGCTCTAATGATGCATTTCACCAGGGAATTAAAAATATGTCACTACATGTAAATAATATTCGAACTGATCTATTTAAGTTGAAATGGTTCAATGTGCTGCAAAGTCTACATATGGCTTAGCAATATCTTGCTGTTAGTGTGAATTCTAAGAGAGTGAGAGAGAGAGAGAGAGAGAGAGAGAGAGAGAGAGAGAGAGAGAGAGAGAGAGAGAGAGAGAGAGAGAGAGAGAGAGAGAGAAAGAGAGAGAGAGTAAAAAAGAAAAAATCAACATCAACGAACAAGAAAAAAAACAAATGCCTGTATGGGAAAGATGAAGACTGTTTGATCCAAGAAAAACAAGAGAAAGGAAAAACAATACTTTTTACTAAAGTAGTGGGGATTGTCTTACTCAACGCATTCATATGATTTGGAAAGTTTATACAAAAACTTGATAATTTGATGTTACATGCGTTAGGCTAATTGGTTTATTTATATGTATTACTATTGTGTTTTGAAAAAAATGGACAAGAATATGTAAAGAGACTGCTGGGCCTGAAGTCAATATGAACCTTCTATTTACCAAGTTTATAGTGCTGAAGAAATCAATTAATTTAAAATCACCATTCTTCTATTGGTAAGGACAACTAACCCTTATGTCTTTTTTTCCTTTTTGTTCATTTTACTTTGATCTGAGATGACTAGAAAAGGTTTTCAACTGGAAATAATTCTGAAATAAATGATCTCAATGTTGTCTGTTTTGTGCCATTCCTAAAATGCACATCACATATCTTGAAAGTGCACCAGTCCGAGTTCTTTGTGTGAGAGAAGCTCTATCCTAGCTATACGTCTCTTCTATTTCCATTGAGGATCATAAAAATGCGGTCACGCGTCCCAAGACTAACGTCTAACACTTTAAGGTGCTACCAAAGTGCGGGACCTGCTGTTTCAGGCACTCACATTAAAGTTACACCAACAACAAGCAGTGATGGGCGAAATATGATAAATAAATACCTGTCCAAGTTCTCTCGTCCTAGTGTTCTCTCTTATAATTATGTTCCCAAAGGGAATTCAGTACTGCGGCGGATCGTTAGATTAATGACCTATTATTTTATGTACCTTTACAGCATGACAGAGAGAGTTAAAGAGAACCGATCTGGTCTTCGATGCGATGGGTAAGAAACATGTAATAATATGGGACTTGCCGGTGATCGAACTCGGGACCTTATAATTAGAAGGCGCGTGCTTTATTGACGAAGCTAATTTGGCGAGTAAACGGCTTTATTTCATCTAAAGTTCTGCTCTGAGAGGATCAGAGATGGCGGCTAAGCTGGAAATGATGCTAATTGATCCTTCTGAGTAATGACAAATACGGTACTTATCTGAAGGTGATGACTGATTCGATAGGGCGTCGAGCACTGGTCTCTGCGCACTCTAACAACACTATGAAAGACAATTCAATGAGGAAGAATATGTCAGTTCTTGCAGGATCATTAAGACTAAGGGAATGTTTTGTTTTGTTGTTAGATGTGACGTGTTAATTGGGAGGACGGATAACGGGCGGTGACCTTTTGGTTCGTAACACGCAATTTGTGACGTAGTTTAATGACGTATAAACAGATTATGGTTTAATTTGACCTGTATTGGAAAATCTATTTACTCTATCGAACGTTATGAATTATTGAAAAGTTAATCTGATAAGTCAAATTAATATGGAGAGCAACATAGCTACATGTGGCAAAAAGATCAGTTGTCAGTCTTATGGGACTCGTCCACAACAAAGCCTCGTCGCTCATGACGGGTTTAAAAAAATAAATTTTAAAGAAGAACATAAACCTCAGTACCAGTTATATCCAGGGTCACACTTTGAGCCTTGCACAAACCAATGTATTCTTACTCTAATGGGCCAACTCTTCATGTCTGCACGAAATTTCATCGGATCTACGGCTTCTTCACTGGACTACACAGCCACAGCCAACATTGAAGCTTCAAATTTTATTTCTATCATGCCTATCTCAAGACAGATGGACGCCAACAACATCAAGTCTGGGACAGACTTAGCTACACTCTGGTAGACGCAGTGTTAAAAACCTATAGTCACTCTAAATTATCTAAATTCATCGCCCCTTCCATGGTCGTAAAGAAAGGAGCCCACTCCTAGGTTCATGAACAAGAGGGACTAACGGTACAGCTTCTGGGCACGGTATACTCACACTGATTGCCTGTATGGGAAAATAGAAGACTGTTTGATCCAAGAAAACCAAGAGAAACGAAAAACAATACCTTTACAGCAAGACAGAGCGAGTTAAAGAAAACCGAGCTGGTCTTCGATACGATGGGTAAGAAACATCATGTAATAATAATTATGTGGCTTAGTCAGGGATCGAACTCAGGATCTCATAATTAGAAGGCACGCGCTTTACTGACGAAGCTAATTTGGCGCCAAGTTATGAGTAAACCGCTTTATTTCATCTGAAGTTCTTTTATCAGGTAATAGTTTAAAACGGTGACGTTTACCTTGTTTAAATGCGTGTGTCATTAACCTGGGCTTGTAAAAATATTCGAGAAACGTCTTATCTAAAATGTCAGCTTTTCTAAGAAAAATTTTATAAGTTCTAGTAATCTTTTCAAATGATAAAAAATATATTCATTTTGTGCTTCGCAGATAATGTCATTCGCTTTATTAAACGCGATTTACGTGGCTAGTTGACATTCTGCCTACGACATATTGCCTAATGTCTACGTGGCTAGTTGACATTCTGCCTACGAAATAAAATAAATGTTGTCTGACCAGCGCTACTCAGGTATGGAGACGCCCAGGCGTCCAGGGCGGACATGATACCTGCTCTGAGAGGATCAGAGATGGCGGCTAAGCTGGAAATGATGCTAATTGATCCTTCTGAGTAATGACAAATACGGTACTTATCTGAAGGTGATGACTGATTCGATAGGGCGTCGAGCACTGGTCTCTGCGCACTCTAACAACACTATGAAAGACGATTCAATGAACGAGAATATGTCAGTTCTTGCAGGATCATTAAGGCTAAAGGAATATTCTGTGTTGTTGCTACATGTGACGTGTTAATTGGGAGGATGGATAACGTGCGTTGACCTTTCGGCCCGCAACACACAATTTGTGACGTAGTTTAATGACGTATAAACAGATTATGGTTTCGCTTTGATCTGTAGTGGAAAATCTATTTACTTTATCGATCGTTATGAATTATTGAAAAGTTAATCTGATAAGTCAAATTAATATGGAGAGCAACATAGCTACATGTGGCAAAAAGATCAGTTGTCAGTCTTATGGGACTCGTCCACAACAAAGCCTCGTCGCTCATGACGGGTTTAAAAAAATAAATTTTAAAGAAGAACATAAACCTCAGTACCAGTTATATCCAGGGTCACACTTTGAGCCTTGCACAAACCAATGTATTCTTACTCTAATGGGCCAACTCTTCATGTCTGCACGAAATTTCATCGGATCTACGGCTTCTTCACTGGACTACACAGCCACAGCCAACATCGAAGCTTCAAATTTTATTTCTATCATGCCTATCTCAAGACAGATGGACGCCAACAACATCAAGTCTGGGACAGACTTAGCTACACTCTGGAAGACGAAGTATTGAGAACATTAAGTCACTTTAAATTATCTAAATTCATCGCCCCTTCCATGGTCGTAAAGAAAGGAGCCCACTCCTAGGTTCATGAACAAGAGGGACTATGAGCGGCGATAGTGTTCGAAGACTAACGGTACAGCTTCTGGGCACGGTATACTCACACTGATTCAACCAGTAGATCGAGGACAAACCCGAGACCTCCTGATCGCAAGGTGCACGATCTAAGGAATACGCTTCACGCTTCTCGCTTCTGTTTCTAGTTTTAAGCGATCACTAAATTTCAAATTTGAACACAAGCCTCAACCAGAAACAATAAACGGAGGAAATGCAATAATTATTGAAGCATTTTTATCATTGTGAGGCAACAAAGGTGAATCAGGCACAAGACAGAAATTTGACTTTTAGAGTTATTCATAGGGAGCTCTAGCTTAAATTCTGTAATGACAACTGATTCACCCTGGTTGCCTCACAATTAATTATCAAGCCTAACATAGACCTCCTGACTAAACAGGGCTTTTTACTTCATGAGATTTAACAAAACAACTCTTTGAAGGTTTTAGGCAGCTTAACTGGTTCACCCTATACATCGAAGCCCGCTGCTCTCGGCCAACGTAATGAGAGTTTATAATTATGTCCAGGGATGACTAGCACGGCTTAATCAGGACGAATTAACCTAGATATACAGCAGTGAATAATTCCTACGATTATCTCAAGAAATTAGATTCTAACGATCTTTCAATACAATGTTAGTAATTTGTAAAATTATTAAAAGATACGTATCATATACGTGATGAAGTTAAAAGCAACATGATATATTTTTTATGTTCTATTCTTAAAATTTTACTTGAGCATAAAACGACACTGTTCATCCTTATCTTCCATTAATGTAAAACGGAGTTTTATACATTTCTCTATCAGTGCCTGCCCCCTATATCTTCCTGCATGTTATAACAGGACTTAAGAACTATATAAAGCCCTGCGGAGGACTTATATTAGATACATTTTACTTAATTCTTGTGTCTTCTATAGTTTGAAGATTTCGGCCGCAAGACTTCAATTATTACGATAGTAGAGAATATTCCCGGATTAAATTTGCCACGACTATAAAAAATAATATTTTCTTTCATTCAAATGGTTGTTGTCGTTTGTTTTATTTGCTTCTCTTTTTAACACGCTCTTTGCTTTTTAATTAAAACAAAAGGTGTTTTTCTAAGTAATTATAGACTGCAAAAAATAGAAAGTGTCTCTTCAACAATTTTCGGTACATTTTTCAGTATCTGTGTCTATGTTTCAATCTAATTGCATTGTTTTCTTTTTTCTTTTCTATTGCTTTTTCAACCTTTAGCTGCCAAACTATAATTATAATTTCATTCTTTTTCAATGTGTCTGTCTCTCTTTCTCTTTTCAAGCCGCTGTCTCTATGCCTCTCTTTCTCGCTGCCTCTCTCTGTCTCTCTGTCTCTTTCTCTCTGTTTCTCTTTCGCTCTCTATCTTTTTTATCATTTTCTTTCACTCTATCCCTTTGGCTTTTGACGAAACATATATAAAAATTGCGTTAAAGCCATTTCTCACTCGATTAGCAAGAGAAATGGCTGTAGCAAAATGTTTTCTCTCTTAGCAAAGCTCTTGATTCACTTATCGCTGAAAGCAGGGATGTTTATAGCGCATGGCATCAGGCAGATAAGGTTGTGTCCATTCAGCGTTGTGTGCTCTCAGGATAAAACTAAGCATCAGAATTAACTGATTTCAAAACAGTGTCTTGCTTCGCAGTTAATTGGTCTATTATGTGCAGCAATTTCTTCGAATGGAAAACTTTTACCGACAAAACGTCCAACTTTCAGGTTGACAGTGCAGTTCACTTCTGGAAAGACAGGATAAGATGTTGTCTGTCTGGTTTCGATATCGTTTTCGGTGCGTTTTGTTTCCTTTTCAAGTATAGAATTTCTTTTATCTTTACCCTGTAAGCGATTACTAAGGAATATAAATTAAAGTTAATGCTGTCAAATGAACTTTGTACTTAAAAGAACAGCCTTTGGAATAGAAAATATTGTATCAATTTTTTGTCCAGAAAAGAATGCCCTAAAATTAAATGTCCCCCCAAAAATAACATTTAATGCCGCTGTTTAAAAAACGCAAGCCTAGAAAAGTCAAACATATAACAGCATTTATATACGATTATTTCGGGGGTTTTGTTCATGTAAGTGAGCCAGTTTAGACAAGATTTAGATATTTAAAAAAAAAGCAGTTACCCTTTTATCATATAGTATCAATTTTGCACTCCATATATAATGCTATGGATAAAAATTGTTTCTGTGTGTTTGAAGAAGAGCGATAGTATGTGTCATCTTTAAAAGATAGAACCGATGCGAAGATCTAAAGCCACAACGCCAAACTTGACTGGTTGGGGATCAATATCAGGGATCGGGGCTACTTACCACCTTCATGTCTGCACGAAATTTCATCGGATCTACGGCTTCTTCACTGGACTTCACAGCCACAGCCAACATCGAAGCTTCAAATTGTGTTTGTATATGCATATCTCAGGACAGCTGGACGCCAACAACATCAAGTCTGGGACAGACTTAGCTACACTCTGGAACCGGCAGGTATAACACATAAAATGACAGGAAATTTAATCCATGAACAACAATTGCAATGTATCTGCCTAGCACTTTAAGAGTTTAAAATGTGGTAAAAGAATGGTATAGCTTTGGTTTCACAATCGGGGGTCCTGTTCCGAAACTAAATCGTAAAATGTTATTAATCCCCTACTGGTTGGGTGGTGCAGTATAGTGGCGTGTGAGACAGAAGTCCTGGTATCTTCGCACAGTATCTGTGTGATAGCACATAAAGTTGTCAGACGTTATTCTTAGCACCCGTTCACAATCTAGCCTTCATATTTCTGGCATTGGACGCTCGCTAAGCAACGAACAAACAAAGCCAATACTCTAAGCATAGGGTAGACCTAGATCTAGTTATATTAGCCAACGTTTGACAGCATTTGGTCCATGCCTATAGGCCTTAAGTTCGCAGGAAGATCCTCCTGATTAAGGTACGTGTACCATCTGCGACCCGTATAGCTAATTGCCTCCACAGGCCTCAGATACACAGATCTAGTACAGCGAGCAAAACCAATTCCCAAGTTCAACTGCTCCAGGATATTTTCAAGCGCAGCTCCCTGTCCAAATATTTCGTGGCTAATAGAAATGGTAATTTCCACCACGTTATTATAATTCTAAGAGGCTAAGAGTGAATTTAATAAAAAAAAAAAAAAAAAGACTCTGGATAGCATCGATCGTGTTTTCAACTCCAAAAAGGAAATCTCTCACACCTTTTTCTTGTATATTTTCGTAAAAGTCCAATAATTTTTTAACCATAATCTAGCAAATAATGACTACAACGACTTGAACAACTGTAGACTAGCAAAATATGTGTCTTCAATTAGTTTAAGTATGTCTTTACTAAGAAAACACGGAAACATAGTTAATGAATTGAAGCAAAATCTTAACAACCATAAAAACATAAATATAACGTTCTTCTATGCTATACCTGACATTTGCCTCGTTGTTGTTATTAAACTTATGATGCATTTTTATACAAATGTGTTGATGCATAATGAAATGTCCTCAGCAGTGGTAATCTTTTGTTATAATTTACTCTATGCAAGCGTGCTGAGGAATCCGAAACTGGGGCAGTGATTTTACTTTAAGCAATGCATTAGCTAAGGATGGAATAAAGACTTTATGGCACTCAGTCCATCGCTAAACCGGCTGTGCTATATCGCGCCCATTCAGCAGTATCGGCAAAACCCTTGACTTTTAGAGTAAATTTTCTTTCAGCCCCTGAGGGAAACAATCCTTTTTCCCTAAGATTATAATACAAGCAAGAAAAGAAAATCCAAAGCAGTACTAAAAAGATTGTTCCTAATTCCCTAACAAAGAACAAAGACCGTTAAACATCACAGAATCCCAAGCTGCTATTCGCGATTTTAGGAATGGGTCATTGTCTTTGATCTATGATCTGACACTTTTCTGTTTCCGACTTAGTTCTTAAATTAATGGATTTCCATTTTTTTAAGGAAAGTGTTACCAAAAAAAAAATACAATACAGTTTCTCTGAGCTGCAAAAGCATTACTCTATTAAAATGTACAAAACATTAATGACACAAATAAATTATTTGACATGGAGTGAACAGAGTAAAGAAAAGACCTGGGAGGACAATAACTATCGCGTCTCTTTTTGTTAATTATTTCATTGTTCGCCGTACTCCAGTTATTAAGTTATATTCTATTTATAATCATCACCATTTTCTCTCACTGCGGCTGCAGCTGCTAACACCACCTATATCATTACCAATACTTCTACTATTTATACTACTACTACTACTACTACTACTACTACTACTACTACTACTACTACTACTACTACTACTACTACTACTACTACTACTACTACTACTACTACTACTACTACTACTACTACTACTACTAC